>VZRI01005815.1:104887-137228 GCA_013397515.1 Upupa epops | reverse complement strand
CACCCTAATCCCTCATCCAAGTCATTAATGAATAGATTGAAGAGGACTGGTCCCAGTACCGATCCTGGGGAACTCCACACAGACCTCCAACTAGACTCTGTCCCATTGACTACTACTCTCTGGCTTCTATCCTGCAGCTAGTTCAGTATATAACTGCTGCATGTGAGCAACTTATGTGTTCCAGAAGCCTGTCAGTGTAGTAGAGTGTATAAGTACATACATACATACCACCAACAACTGGCACAACTTACACCTGTCCAGGGAAGCTTTTTATTATCTATTCCATTGAAAATGCACTAGGGCAACGTTAGGCACCCAAGGGATGTAAAGAGACATGCAGCACAATGCTGAAACTGAAGCACATGAGTGCTTTATCATGAGTGCCCTTGCTCAACAATTCAGCCTCCCAGTGATCAGGGCATTACAACAGCCCATCCTGACACCTGCACCTCTTCACCAAACAATCCAACACAGCTAGATACTTCCTATGATCTACATAATGGTCCAGAAAGTTCTGTTTATGCAGTATCACCCATACAGAAAGTCAAATTTAAAAAAGAGAGTTCACTCATGAGGTAGCATTGTCAAAGCTTATAAAGACCTTTCAGGAAACTCTAAAGCAAACCCTTGACCAAGAGCTACGTCCTGACAAGGTTTTGGCTTCCAACTCCCTGACATTTGGCACAGCTCAAGAACATTTTGAAAACGTGGCTTTTCTCTGCAGCTTCTGCGATTCAATAAGCTCTTCTCACACACAGTTGACTTCCACCAAGGACTGATCCGGCATTATACAGCTCAAAACAACAGCAGAGTGCAGACATGGAGGAAAAACTGCTGTTACTACAGTTGGTGACACTCCTCCTGGAAAGTCAAATGAGACCCATCCACAAAGACACGATACAATGTACAACTTCTCTTTGAAACACCCAATCTCACTGGGGTCAAGGCTGAGGCCTGAAGGGAGACATTTGGTAATATTATCTACTAGAACTAAACTGATACCATCAACAGCCACAATCAAAAGCTGCTTATGAAGAACTACTAAAGATGACATCACATAAAATTAAATGGGTTCCTAGCATATGTCTTAACAAGAGCAGCTTCTCAGCTACCTACTGTTTATTTTTCTTCTAGAGGCTCTCTATGCAGCCACTGAATACAGTCAACATATTATTTTAAAATAACACTGATGTCAGATAAGAGAAGGACAAATAAAAATTCAAAGGTATTTCCATCCATTCCACATTCAGTGCCTGCTTGTTGTTTGGAAAGGCACAACCTTTAACCTCCACTGGAACAAGTGCATTGGTTTACGTTTTGTAAAAAATAAATAAACTTTAAAATCTTTGATTGAATCATGAATTACCATGGAAAAACTTTGACTTTTATTTATTTATCACAGACTGCCAATGTGAGACTGATGCTAACCTGTACTAGAGAGGCTATTTTTTCAAGCTGCACAGTAAATTAAATTCTTCAGCCTTTTCAACTCATGGCCTTTCTGTGGAGGCTGCAGCAATTAGGGCTTGGTGCAATGGTAGCTTGCTTTCAGAAGAATCTTTAATACAGAACCAGTGGGGATCTGAAAGGGAGACTTATTTATATAATGTAAAACCTAGACTGAAAAAATTTTGTGAGCACATTTCGGGTTTGCTTTACTTGAAATATAAAGTGAGCAATGGATTCCTACATCCTAATCTCACCACATGCAGAAGTAAGAAATAAAAGCAAGTCTACTGAAACCAGTGATGGTGAGCTGGCAGGGGGAGATACAAGTCTGCTGCTTGGTTAGAAGCTTCATCTTGTACTGGACTAATTGGCTGACATTCTTAATAACGAGTGCACAAACTGGCTTAAAACCTCGGGTTTTAATGCACTGGAAGGAGGAGGGAAGTAGAGATGGGTGTGAAAAGCAGTTTTTTCAAAAGCTAAATTGATAAAATCAGCTCCCCATGCAATTAAAAACCTGCACAGCTGAATAGCTGCCTTTGGAAAGCACTATCTGTGCAATTTATTGGGTTGGTTTATCAAGGGAGAGAATAACCATCGATATGAAAATAATTTCACAGACAGTTCATCGACACATCAAACCCATGTGCATTTTATCACATCAAGATTTATTTTTGCCCTCCTTTAGGAGGGGAAAGGAGGAAAGGGAAGAAAAAAAAGAGCTGCACTTTTCCTCTTTCCTTTATTATCAAGGGAGGAAAACCACGATGGCTTCAATACCCTACTAAGGCAACTGGTGCATTTTCCAATCTTAAGTCCTGCAACTACAGTTTGTATAAAGTCTGAAGAAGTCCTGTGAAGAGGGCTGGGAAGAAGACAGGTTTAACATGAATGTAAGTTCATGGATAAGGAAGAAATGTTGCAGGGAAAACATCTCAATAGTTGAATCCTTTAAAAAGCAAATGCACACTCATGTTAACAGTACAGCCAAAATGACTTTTTACCCTCTGTCACCTCTGGCATACAGGTACTGACTGTGGACTGGGCTACAGTTGATGGGGTATGAGATAGGGAGGGGAATGCAACCCCAAGCAACCATCAGAGGTGCCTAATAATCATCACTAATTAGATTACTCAGATCTGTGCCTGCTGAATGTACACAGAAATGCTACACTTGTGGTAGCACCAGGACATTACACGAGGCTGCAAGAACAGGAGGATTTTACAATGTTGGCAGTGTCACTTGTCTTAACAAAGCATAATGAAAAGTAAGACGTACATGAAAAGCAGACACTTTTAGAACTCATTTCTGAATTTATTTTAATTTCAATCCTAGACTTTCAGCACCTTCATTTGAATGAATTTATCAGTGACTTGGTCAGGTTTATTCTGTGCAAGGCTCTCAGATACATTTTGGATTAAAAAGAAGCAAAGAAATTAGGAAGGAAAATTCATGGAATTTGTATTCCTTTACAAAATCAAATCAGACAGCAACCTACACCAATTTGGCAAATATTTTGGAAAGAACTATTTTTAAAATTGCATCTGACTCAGCAAACAGTTCAGTGGGGAAACTGGAAGCACAAACGGGGTTTTTTTGTGCTCAAGTGACTCAGGAACATCTTAAGTTCCAATATCACTAAAGCATTTGACAGCACTTGACTGGTAGCATAACCCATATTTAGAGATATTAATAACTCAGCTGTCATCTTAGCGATCTAAATATCATGATCAGCTGTAGGCACAGATATTGAGAAGCACATACAGAAATGGAGTTTTTATTCTCACTGCTAACAGGAGACTTTCAGAAGGGACATAGGTGCCTACATGATAACTGCAGACATATCCTTGTACACCTTTTGTTACAGCCTCAGAAATAACATCACTGTGTTATTTCATATTAGCAAGTATGACTAATCCAAGCAAAAATTTCAAATCCTTTGGGGGAAAGGGCCATTTATTCTTTTGTACAGTACAGGAGATCTCAATGTGTAAAGGAAGCTTTTACGTACGACAGCAACACAAAAAATGCTTCAGATGTCTGCAAGACTCCAGCCTGAGTATACCCAGGATAAAACTATGCTCACCAGCAGCAATTATGAAATTTCAGCAAAATGCCTGAAATAAGGAGGACAACACTAGTCATCTTTCACAGACGGCTGGGAGGGAGCGGGGAGCATGCTTTCAGATTCCTGACTGATTGGGTTGCTGTTTACCTATGTTAAATATTCAGATTTATTGAACATTCTCTTAAAAGCTTTATAATGGTGTTTCAGAAGGTTAAAAATTCCAGGTTTTTTCCCTTAGAGACCTGCAAAACAAAAGCAGGAAGAACTCATGCTGCCCACCCATCCTCACACATGTTTCTCAGAGCTGGCAATAATGGCTCAAAGCAGCACATCTTCTCTTTAATAGTTATGCTACATTATTGCAGAAAAGCTGTAAGGTCTCTAATAGCAAGAGGTGTGAGTTGCATTGGAGACTTCCTGATGAGTCTGAATCACACATAGCTACTCTAGTTGAACCAAGTGATGCCAGGCTGCTCTTAACACAAAATGCTGTGACACCTTTAATCGGACCACTAAGTGCAACTGATTGTAAATAATTATAGTGCAGTCCTCAGGGATTATATTAGTAGCCACAGGCATGAAGACCCAGCTGACCACATTAATCACAGTGCATAATTCTGCAGCTCACAGGTATTTTACCAGGGATGTGTTTGGCTCAGCTGTATCTTCAGCACTTGGTGGAGATAAAAGCTTCCAATTACCCCCACACTTGTTAATACTTCACTCTATTAATGCATTGGCTATTTGGCTATGCAATCAATGCATCACTGAATTAAACCAGAACTAAAGAGTCTCCCTGTAGTAAAAGAACTCATAAGCACAAGATTGATAGTATGTTAGAGAAACTCCAAGCCACATGTCACACAGCAAGTACTTGCTAATTCCAAGCCACTTGCTTATTCAGTTACACATAGGAAGATCCTGAATTCTGGGCTGTTTCATACATCTGTTTAAAAAATTTTTACTAACAAGTATTTTCTAGAAAAAGCCTCTCTCATCCTAAGCTACCAAGGTTAAAGCAAGTAAGATGCCCTCCATCTTTACTGCTTTTTTTAACTGGAGTAATGTACTCCTAATATTCATAAGTCATAATGTGACTCCATTAGCACATTTAAGAAGTGCTAGGAGATTTTTTAATCATGGAGATAACGGTTTATGATAGTTATCTGTTGTTAATTAGTTTGCAAGCCTTACTCTCTCTGCTGAGGATGCCCAAAGAGGATTCTTAGAACACATATGCACAAGCTGGATTCTGCACATAGGCATACCACCGCCACCCAAATGTAAAAACAAATGCCCCAAATATTCAAGCTGCATTTAAAATGGAATTGGCAAGAAACATTCTGCACCCAAATTCTGAGCTAAAACATGTTTTGAAGAGATTGCAATAACCAAATCCAGACATTTGATTTACTTTTAAAACAGCATTTGCTGAACTGCACAACTATAGCACAGAACACCCCTTAGTTCAAAACATGCCTACCTGGAAGTGGCAAAACAGGTCAAGCAATATCATCACGTTAAAATTCTACTATTTATGTTTTAGAAAGTATTTTTTAAACCCAAAATCTGAACAGAGCCGTGTTCAGATGTGTAACTGTTGTGTGAATTCATCTATTTTTAACCTGACTTCCTAAAGGAATAGGGTTATCAGGGACAACTGTTGATTTACCTTCCTTCTCCCAAAGACAGGACAGGACTCCTTTGCCCATTTCATTCAGAAAACAGCAAAGCTTTTAAATGTTACTGAATCTGTAAATATACAGAAATCTGGAACTAGAGCGAGGCCACTTATCCCAAGCTACTGTACACAGGGGAAGGAGGGAAGTTCAATAGTTATCCTGTTTGGCAGCAGTTGTTTAGCCAAGGCAATGAGTGTGCAGCTCTCAAAAGAGAAGCAGCCCATGCTGCTGCTTGCACACCAGGGTACATGGAAATCTGGGGAAGGAAGGATTTGAGTAACGAAGGGTAAACTCCTGAGCAAACTAGGCTTCATCAGTTCTGCTACTCTTGTTTTGATTCTCAGACCAGGCATTAATCTCCGGTCCCACTTTCATTAGTATGAATAATCCAGTGAACACAGTGACAACACAGCAGTCAGTCACCTGCTTCAGTGGATCAAATCCTTAGACACTTCATCAGGGAAAGGAAATTCATTACAGTATATTTTTCAAATGAGTCTTATGAGCAGATTCAAAAAAGGCTCTTCAGAGCTAACTCCTGCTGGCTTAAAGGGAAGCAGGATTTCAGCCCCATGTGCCAAGACTCTCTGTTGTTCATCTGTGAGCATGCAGCCTGTCTCCAAAGCCCTAACTTTCAAATCTATGCCAATGAAAAGGAACTTTTTACTGAAGTACAGCTGTCAGCACAGCAGCCAGGAGACAGAAACTGTGTATCACCCAACACAGCAGATCTGAACTTGACCCTTCCACTGCAAACACAAAGAATTGGTAGAGTCAGCCACACAACTGCAGTATGTTACATTCTAAGTGAACAAAGGTGAACACCCACTTCCACCCAACAGCGTACAAGAGAGCAACACAGTTGGAAGAGCTTTGTGAAGGAAACCCGCTGCTTTGCATTGCTCAAGCTAAAACCTGAAGTCATGAAGGAAATCAAAGCAATGCATTCTCAGTATGCAGTATCACTACCAGCTCTGCATTAATTCTTCAAAGTCCTGAGGACTTAAGGACTTAGACCAAAGTTTGGCATACTTCAGGTCAACGTATAATTACCATTACCTCTTACGTTGCCAGAGAATAAACTGTTAAAGGAGTGAGAAACACTCAAAATGACACATCAACAGCTACGAACACAGGAGATGAGGGTTCTTGAGTTGCTCAATCAACTAGAGCTCTGCTTTGAAAGCATACAACACAGAAAACTGGCCAAAATTAGAAAAAACTCATGCTGTAAAATGATGAGTCCTCAGCCCATTTAAGCTTCATTACACTACTGAGTTATGATTTGATTCAACCTACAAAGCATCACTTCCAGCAGCGCATCTCTGTCCTAAACGTGAAGTCAGCAACTTCACAGCAGCAACACTTCAAGCCCTGTGTATTTAACAACCATCACAAACAAGAAAAGCCTGGACTTCGAGTTCACAGCTCTGTGAAACCTCCGCAGAAAATCATCACTGGTTTGGTTAGTGAGCATTTGGGATAGGCTACAGAATAGAAAAAAAAAAGACAACTTACATGGTGCATGGAACATCACTAGCACAGATGAATGATCTTTAATAAACTTGTCGAAGTCCTCATCATTCAGGTGATAAACTACATTTTCTTCATCTGCCCAGGGAGTCTCTGGAGCCTGTGGCTGAGGTGCTTGTGGGCTACAAGACAGAGAGACACAGTTTAAAAACAGCTGTCTGATGTTAACCAGTCATTTCGGCAAGTCGGACTGCAAGAACCACTTTGTGGAGATGTCTGCACATGTATAACACCAACTGGACAGCTTCCGTTACTGTACTCACTCAGAACTCTTAAACACTAAAACTCAATTAAAACTGGAGAAGGAATAAAAAAATCCACAAGAAGCTCATGAGGACAGATCAGCAAAGTCAGGGGGATACAGCGAGCAGATAGCCAGACTGCTTGCTTATTATAGAAATCAGATGCATTTTGTATTACTCTTGCACCCTCCTCAGCAGGATACTCCCATTCTCTCAACACTCACACTTTGTAGTTCACATTAGTACTGCAAATGAAAGAAAAAAGGTATCAAGCAGAATCAGCCAAGCTAACCAGTCACCTTGAATACCAATGGCATGACTAGGGCTGACAGAGAAAAGAGGAGGAGCAGAATTGGGACTATGAACTAGCTACATAGATCATTTCCTCTGGAATGTATATTTTACCCTGAACAACCCTGTGACCTGGAGCAGCATTGTTATGTCCTGACTTAGCAGTGAACTTGTAGACTTATTTCAACAAAGCTACTCTGCTGCATGCTGAACCTAAAAGATAAGTGAGATGTTCTATGGACTTCACTATGACTGCACATGAGTTTAACCATCTTTGATGGATCTGAGCCAGAGAGACTGCTCAAAGACGAGTGTAAATCAGGAAATTGAATCCAAGCTCCTTTGGACCAGTTCAGTGCTCATCATCCCTTCTAAGCAATTGTTCTTGGCTTTTATTAATGTAGATTAAAAAGACAATTTGGCAGATGTGAACTAAACTATGCTAATTGACATTTTATTTATTAAAGCAGTGTTCACATAAAGGACACACAAACATGCAAACATTTTGAGTCAGATTCTGAAGTTATTATCGTTGCCAGTTGTGCAATGAATTCCAAATACCCCCAAGTTCCCCAAATTCTTTGGCACAGTACAGCTCTGGATGTGACCCCATCTGTGGTAAAAGATTTATGATTTTTGATTAAAATGTGTTATTGCATTAGCTGCCTGGAACAAGGAACGACAAACAGATAACTCATTTATCCTGCCTTGGTTTTTTCTAGGCTGAAAGCCTAGTTTGCTAGAAAAAGCATCAGAGAAACATGGATTCAGATAGTACATTGTTGATGTAAGCAATGAGTACGATCCAAGAATATTAAACAATCCACACAGAACTACAATGCACACCTCTGCTGCTGCTTACATCATAAATGGACCAAGTAAAAAAAAAAAAAATCAAAGCAAAGATTGGAGCTGCACTTGACCAAGCTACTGAGAGAGAAATTAGGCAGGTCCCCATCCATGAGAATTTCCTCTCTTAAAAGTTAGCAGATAATCACTTTGCTTGTTGCCAAAGCTTTTAGAGATCTGTAATATGCAGGTATCTTGTCACAGGGAAGACTTTCCAGAAAACACCATGACATTTAATGAATTGTGGTATGGAGTTTGGGTTGAGTAGGCAGACTGACTACAAAGAACTGGAAGAATGCTGCTTTAGCAGGGTCTGGCACGACCTATTTCAGTAAGGAATTAGTAAAGCAGGGCACAGGATGTTTACGCAAATGGCCCAATTTAAAATGCTGTGCATGCTAATAAGCCTACACAGGAGCTGGTAAGGAGCACCTCGAGGCCTGGAGAAAGCAATAAGCAAAGTCTAAAACATCATTGAAAACTGAAACAAGGCACATTCAATGCCTGCAGACCAATAACAGAATGACAGAAGTGAAATCTGGAAGAGTCACCAAGAGCTAATTCAATTTAAAACAGAAAACAAGTTCTTGATTTAATTGAGTGGCCGGTGTGGAAGAAAGACCAAAGGGTACTCCATAAAAACAGCAAGATGAACTGAGCAGAAAGAAAAGGGCAGAAAAAAAGCTGTCCAGCAAGCAGTCTGGCTTGCCTGCCATCCAGACTGATAAAGTTGTGTATCAGATTTAAGTAAAAAAAAATAAAGGGGGGGGCAAGATATAAAAACCTGTCGTATGTGCAAGATAGTATCTCTTGTGTTAATACAGCCTTACCTCAAACATGCAGCAGTATGATGGTTTCTCTCTATCACCTCCAAAAAACATCTGAAACTCCATAAGACAGTAGCCAGTGCCTAACAGGCAGGTAAGAGAGGCTAAGTATCCATACGAGTGATGCATTAGCACACTTGAGCATAAAGAAGCAACACATTCAAAAAGTAGTAAAAGAAAAAAAGTGTTGCCGGTGCCCTCTGAGAGGATAGCACATGGAAAACATCCTTTCAATAATTTAAATAATTCTAATCTTCATTATGTTATATTGTGCCCTCCAACTTAGCACAGATCAACCACTTTCAGCACTTTACCAGTAACATTTATAGAAGAATAAACAGAGAAGGTTGAGAGGAAAGACAAAGTAGTTGCTTTCCTGCTATGTGTATCTAATGTGCATAAAAAGTATGCACTTTTCATATGGCTCCATGTCTACTGCACTCTCTTTCAAGCGTCTATTATGACAGCACACGTACAGTACAAAACCAAGTTCCTCACCTCACTTGGGCACTGCCACATCTCCTGCTCTGCAGAGCAAAGTCTTGAATCAGAAAATCATTCTGACACAATTCTAAAATTATAGTATTCTGAAATACACCCGGCAACTATTTAATTACATTCTTTGGCTTTCCTAAAGCCCTTACAGTACTACTGGACTACTTGAATGGCAGATTCCTCACAGTAGTGTACTATTACCCATGTTGCAGACCTGTCCCCTATATTGCTTTAATTGCAACATTAATTACTAACAAAATTTAAGCATGCTTAATGCCTCAGTGTGGTTTCCTTAAAAACATGTATTTATTCTATAAAACAGGCAAGAAAGCTACTGCTTAGGTCATCTTCGGGGAAGCCAATAAGCATGCACTAGCACTAAGTGAGGATAAACAGCTGTCTTTAGCTCTGGACTGAAAATATCAGCTAAAGCCCACAGTGGCTTGTTAGCAGAGATTATCATTGGAAAGAGCTTGCAGCTGTTCTGCTTTGCCTCCAGTAGCCGTGTTCACTTACTGTCACCGCACTGATAGAAAGGCACTGAATATTACAGGGATTATCTGGATATTACGTGGGCATAGACGGGAAAAACCTACCCAAACATCTACTGTTTCACATCTGGTAGCCAAGAGATAACCACATCCTTGCAAAACTGAAAATCGTAATCAAGTTCAGCTGATGAAGTCATATCCTTGCTCCAAGGGCTGCTCATCTCCTCAGCATTGCTGGAGTTGCCATCTTGATCGTTCGTATCTGAAGGTGTAACGCACTAAATGAGGCTGAAAGATTATGGCTGAATTCCTCCTCTTTGATCCAGCAGGAAGTACTCGCCTGCAGCATTTGTACGTCCTGAGGCTAACAGGAATGCTGCCATCATTTCACTCACAAAGCACCCAGTCTACTACTGCTGAAGACCCTGGGGAGCTACCTGCATGTTCCACACATGTCCCCAGAGTAGCTCCACTGGTACAGTAAACCACATTTATTCTGAGCAGTTTTGCTAAGCCATAGTATCACAATAGTTCACAATTGTCTGTTCTTTCTTTCTGTGTTTGTATCCTTTTGTAAGTTCAATTTCAAGATAATTTCCATGGCTGCAACAGACAAGAGAGGGTTACAAAAACAACATCATGCCCAAGAGCCAGGGCTAACTTCTAAGGGTATTTCTCCATTACTAGACTATCTCAACTACCTCCAGCTGCTCTGTCAGCCTCACTAACAATGTCTTGATTTGCACCAGCTGAAGAGCAACTGTATACACACGCGTGCATGTGCACGCTCACTCTTCTACTACTTCTGCCTCTCTCTCAATGGCTAGTTCCATAGGCTCATTCAGCTCCCAAAATATTTATGACTGCAAATAACTCTCTTTAGGTAGAACAAGATGCTTTCAACACCACTTCATGTAATGACAGGAAATGCAGATTTGTACAAATGACTATCAAGCCAGGCTGCCTTGATCTCCGGTTTGTCTCTGCAAGACACTTTAACGGCTCCAGATAAAGGCTGAAGAACCAATGAGAATCACGACTTGGTATACATATTTAACACAATAGCAGTCAGACCTTTTGTGGGGTATGAACTCAGGCACGTGAGATCACTTCAAATTTAAGTTAGTAATTTTAACAGTGCCAATATCTGAACATCCACATTTATTTTGGTTCACAGACAGTCTCATATTAAAGGCAAAATTGAATTGTGAAATGCAAGGCATGCATGTTAAAATCTAAACATCAGGCAATCTCTCTGTACTAGTTGAGCCAATCTCAGCAGAAGTAGTTGTTTTTGTTCTTCTGAGCAGAGGGAAAGAGGGAGAGATGGCTGTTACTAAACTATTACATTCTGTAAATAACGAAAAGTACATAAAAGGAGGAGTGCATGAAGTTCAATGCCTTACTTTTTCAGCCACTCTGCTATATCTGCTGCAGTAGCACCATAATTCTCAAAATGGAACAGGAACTTTCCTTTCCTGTTGAAGCAACAAAACAAGGTTTAGTTCTTGTCCTGGAAGATAAGAACACACTATTATATTTGAGTGTATGATTTCTAAAGTAGCAGCAAAACATAACTGACTCAAAATAGCAGATTGTAGGGTATCCCCGGACATGATATTCTTCCTTTATCCTTTCAAATTCAGCAGAGTAAACATTCATCCCGGCAAGAACCTGAAAAAACAGAGCATAATGGTATTGATTCTTACAGTGCAGCGAGAACATTACAATGGTTTTTTAATGAGTTAAGTAAAATCAGCTAAACTCTGGGCAGATGCTGATTTCATTCATACAGCTGTAATGCAAGGGGATCCCTATAAAAGGCAGCGAAGTTCCTATGATTTTAAGTAAGTGGAAATAAAACTATTTGAATCTAGTCTCCTGTAAGCACACACCAAGCAACATGTCACCTCCTCCTTGTTCTGGTAAAAGCCTACATTTCTTTTCATTTACCAAGTAACAGCAATACCTAAGGGAATTCTCTCCCACTTACTACTCAGTGTTCTTTTTGTGTGTATTTAGATTTTAAACTAGAAGCTTAAGTAGAATCTTTTTCTTTTTCTCCAGGTAGAAGGCTTAGATCCCATCCAAATATTAGCTAGGACGCAAGAAGTTCCATTCTCACCTATATGGTTTCTGCTCCAGCAATGAATTTAGAATATCAACTAATGTCTAGTTCTAACCAACCAAGCACTGGCCTTATCCCAGTTTAAAAATGCCATTGCTGACTGGTGAGGGGGAAATCAGCAGTACTTTGATATGAAAATAAAACATGACCTATTTCCATGAGCCCAAGAAATACCACATGGTGTTTATCTGCTCTAAAGCTTGTCAATTTGCCTGGCTGGTAGGGTGTAATGACAGTTAAGACCTGGAGCTCAGAAGCATAGAAGCTTTTCACTGGCAAGGCCTCTCCTCTTCCCCTACCTCTGTCACAATCCTTCTTCCAACTCAAGAGCTCCAAGCTTCAGGCTCAGGGCTTGTGCAGCTTATCCTATTTCCTGTGACTTGCCCTACGCTCTGTCAAGTTGTCTTCCAAAAACTTCTGAACTGAAAATTTGAAGTTGGGACTGATTCTGAATTTCTGTGGGTGTGGGATTCACACAGAGGTTGTCCTGCTGTCAAAACTTCAACCAGCAACTTGCTGAGATATCACTTCATGATTAACTTAGTTTAATGGCATTGGTAGCTTAAATAATTTTAGCAGCAGGGTCTTAATTCAGACCTCCCCTTTGCTCCGCTCCCCCTCCCAAAACAGGATTTTCTCTCTCCAGCTGAAATACCACATCAAAATTTAATACCAGGTTTCTGACTGCAGCAAACTGCACAGAATGACCAAATGTGTTCAGAGCCAGCATGAAATAAATCTTAAAGCAGAAAATCTTCATTTGAAGGTCAACAAAATACTGTCTTCTCTCCCCACCCTGAGCAAGGATAAAGGAAAGCTAACTGAGAATAGTACAGAAATAAGGTTTATATTGGCTGGCCAAGTCTCCAACTTTGAATTTTCCTGGTAGGTCCAAGAACCAACATAGACTTAATTCATGAGATTACTTAGGCCAAATTCACCCTTTCCCTTATCCTCTATGTCACCACTTGAGGGTAGATAAATGCAATGGAATCAAGACACAGTAGTTGCTTTACAAAGAATCAGGCTTGTTAAGTAATTCCCTCAGAAACACCAGACCATTCAATTTCAAATTTGCCATGAACTTTCATATGATTTCCCAAGTCATAAATCACCCTTCCTGGCCATTTCAGAAACTCCACTACAAATTCATTATGTCCACCCAGACAGGGCTGCATGTGAAGCACAATCAACAATAAGTCTGTTACTGTGGGATACATTTTTAGCAATTGTAATGAAATTAACAGCTCAAATCAGCCTATACTCATGGAATTAGGTAATATGAGGCTGTTGGAGAAGATCAGAAAACACTACTATTCAAAAGTCAGGGTCCACAACTAAGCCACTTTGCTAAAAGCATATCAGCTAAAGATCTAGCAATCAATTGAATGAGTTTGACTTCAATTCCATTACCTCTTGTAATGACCATAAC
Source organism: Upupa epops (assembly GCA_013397515.1). Classification (NCBI taxonomy): domain Eukaryota; kingdom Metazoa; phylum Chordata; class Aves; order Bucerotiformes; family Upupidae; genus Upupa; species Upupa epops. Next base: position 123,740 of record VZRI01005815.1, on the reverse strand, counting down.
AGACACAAAGATCATTGTAGTTCCTTCATCTCTGCAGTCACATTTGCCATAATTGAACACTTAACTGCTCTCCACCAAACTACCTACAACTTAAAACAAGTCTGAACCTTAACTAGCTGGCCGTGATTTCTGATGATTCCTGTGCTATTGTGAACCCCTCCCTGCTTCACAGTTTTCTTCATAGGACTGCTATAAAATTGGTACCTCACACTGCTGCTTTAAGCCTTCCTAGAGTCAAGTCTAATGAACAGATCAAACATATTTCAGATAACAAATAATGTTATTTGTCTAAGTGTAGGAACTTTCAAAAAAAAAAAAAAGACCAGCAGCACAGGAGGAAAGCACTGAGGCCATATGCTCAAGCCAGTCCTTACTGAGTAAAGCATTCTGGCATGAAGTCTATGAGCATTTGGAAGATGCTTAAGTGCTTTGCTGACACTGAAACTCCCTGCACTGGGGCCGTTTTTCTGTTCCTTGACAGAGCCCATCCTACCCTCAAACCACAGAAACCTCTCATCCCAAAGACAAAATAGTCCACTCCTGATTCTAAGTCCAATTTTAAATTCTGCACTAGGTGCAATGAAATTGTAAGATCTCAAGCACATGTAATACTGAAAATGCCACCTTGCCCTTCTCTCAATACCAGCACCGAGACAACAACTAGCCACAGGTACATTTCACTTTTTCACATTTATGACCTATTAAATAGGCAATACTGTAGTACATTTTCATACTACGTAATAACTTTTGAGCCTGGCACATCCTGACAGCTAATAACACAACACCACCCAGCTTTGTGTCATCAGCAAACTTGCTGACAGTGCACCCTAATCCCTCATCCAAGTCATTAAGGAATAGATTGAAGAGGACTGGTCCCAGTACCAATCCTTGGGGGACTCCAATAGATACAGGCCTCCAACTGGACTCTGTCCCATTAACCACTACTCTCTGGATTTTCTCCTCCAGCCAGTTCACAATCCACCTCACTACCCAACCATGCAGTCCACACTGCCTCAGTGTGGCTGCAAGGACTGTGTCAAATGCCTTACTGAAGTCAAGATAGACCACACTCACTACTCTGTCATCATCTATCCACCAGCTTATGCCCTCATAAAAGGCTATCGGGTTGATCAAGTATGACTTCCCCTGGGTGAAGCCATACTGTCTGTCCCTAATGACCCTCTTGTCCTTGATGGGCCTAGAGACAGTGTCCAGGAGAAATTGTTCCATCCTTTCCTGGGATGGAGGTGAGGCTGACCTGTCTATAGTTACCTGGGTCCTCCTTCTTACCCTTTTTGAAGATTGGAGTGACATTTGCTAACCTCCAATCCCTAGGCACCTCTCCTGATCTCCATGATTTACAAAAGATGATGGAGAGTGTCTTAGCAATGACTTCTGCTGTCTCCCTTAGCACACATGGGTGCATTCCATTAGGGTCCATGGATTTATGTGCGTTCAGTTTGCTCAACACAAACCTAACCCAGTTCTCATCAACCAGGGCAGGCACCTCTTTTGCCCTGACTTCCTCTGGAGCGTCAGCATTCTGGGCTTTGATACCAGGATGGCTCCCAGAAGTACAGATGGAGTCAAAGAAAGTGTTCAGTATGTCTGCTTTCTCTGTATCCTCAATCTTCAGGGCACCCAGCTCATTCCGTAGCGGTCCCACATTGCCTCTAGGTTTAGTTTTACCTGCAATGTATTTGAAGAAGCCCTTTCTGTTACACTTGATCTCTCTTGCAAGGTTTAATTGCAAGGAGGCCTTGGCTTGCCTAGTTGCATCCCTACATTTTCTCACCAGAGCCTTAAAATGAAACACTTGATGAAAGCTAGAAAACACTAGATGAAACACTCCAGAAAATATCTTGAATACCACATCCTAAATAAATCTGAACAACTCCCAGTCAATTCAGCCCTAATCAAACCAGGATTTAGAGAACACATTTCTGAAGAACAACTAGTTCAGAAAACACAGGAGAGTCTAACAGCACTCAGTGGTTATAAGCAGCAATAGCCAGATCTGTCCCAGTGATGAACCACAGCGCTTTATCTTTTCCTCATCACATGCTGCCTCTCCAAAGGAAATCTGTAAACACCACAGTGAATAATCCAACACATAGGATCAGAGCAAATCCAACTAAAGCCATGCAAAAACAATCTTATTTCTCATTTAAAATTATTACTCATGTATCATTGGTTTCATATAAATTATACATTAAGCATATTATAAAACTTTGACTAGAGAAGTACCTTGGACTTGCTTAGAGGGATCAATAGGATTTCTTAGCACAAACAGGTAACTAAATAATTGTGAATGCTGTTAATGGATTTTTTTACAGGCAAAACTTACTTTCACTTCAATCTGGTACAAATACTAAACTTTGTTGACAGAGCTATAGTAAAACTGTCAGACTGTATTAATGCTAAATGTCTAGGAGGATGGTCAGTAGGGAAACCACACTCCCACAGCACTCTGATTCTCCACTAGAAGAGTAGATCTGTAAGGGTGTCCATCCCTGACCCCAATATGAAACATGGCATGCATTTCTTTACCAAAATGAGTTCAAATAAATCCACACACTAAAAGCTACAAATTGTCAGAGACCATTCTGCCAAGGTAGGAACTAGATTGCATCTAAAGGATAAGCATCAAAATTTTAAGATGCATTAAAAAAAGGAAAGAAAGCCAAAGGAGAGAATCCTGATGCTATACAAACACAATTTCTGTTTTGTTTTAACTTATTCACAAATCCCCCAGTTCAATAATTATTAGTGGTTCAAAATACTAAAAAACAAGTCTTAAAAAGGATTTTATAAATTTCACATAAATCTTTTCTTTTCACTTACATATTTACCCTTCAGTTCTGTGGCTGCCTGCTGATAAGATGGCATCATTCTCTTACAAACACCACACCCTAATAAAAAAAGAAATTGTGTAAGTAGCACACCAACAACTCTATTCAGCTTATTCTACAGGAAATATCTTCCAAGGCATATCAACATGGTTTTATATTTAAAAAGTCACATTTTTCTTATCTGTATCACTAAATAATTCATTAGTTTATTAGTTTCTCAGGATGTTCCTTCTCATCACATGTCATGACTTTTGCATGTTTTTCAAGCTATTCATTTTCATACTACTTTCTTAGCCCAGTTTTGGAATGAGTAACACCATCTTACACTCTTCAGGCTCTAAGTTGAGCTCAGAGGGGAACACAAGGCAAAACTTACATATTAAAACTAAGTGGAAGATGCCATGCTTATGAACTCAAACAAAAAACTTTGCATTTCTGCTCTTTAAGGGGCAGAGGGAGATACTTCAGATTCATCCCGGCTTAATGAGTCTTATACATTAGATTAAGAAGCACTAAACACATAAAAAGTAGAAACAGTGCTCTATTAACTGAAAAGACATCCAGAAGAAGCAACACTCAGGTTAGACATGGTAACTTTATGAGATGAAGAAAAGAAAGGTGAGTGAGAAAGACCACCAGTGTATAGCTGGAGTGTGCTAAGAGCCATTTGACAATGCTCTGAAGGGCTAAGTGCATTAGCAGTAAATCACCTTGTAAGCAGCAGGATTCACTCCTGCCAAGTAAAACTCATGCATGCACATTGGAAGAAGCACAAGTGCAGACAGCATGAAAGAAAGGAAGCTGCAGTCAAGCACAACAGACGCTCAGTGCCAACTCTTGGGTCCGTCATGGGACAGTAGTCAACATTTTTGTTCCAGTGATGAGAAGAGAGATTTGAAAATGTTTTCCAGAAAGGACGTATAGATTTTGCAGCCACTGTTTTGGGATCACATCAACATGCATGGGAGAAACATCCTTTAATAAGAGGAAAGAGAGTTCACATTTCTGCACTCTTTCCACCTTTGACCTCTCCAATCAAACTGTCAGCGAGGTTGTTAATTTAAACACTGGTCAGAATGGAGATTTCTCAGTGGGCACAGACCACTTATCTAAGGCCCTCCGAGGTCTTACAGCTTCACCCAAAACACCAGACAGTCATCAAAATATTGGTTGCTAACACTATCTTTTGAATCCTCTGTGCCTCTCTTTTCAGCAGTCTCAAGTCCCAAACTTCCTCAGCTATCCACCTCACTCTCTTTCCCCCTTCAAGTCTTGCTTTCCCTGGAATCCCTTCTGGAGCACTGGCACACAGAAGCCTCCTCCATTCAGCTGTTGTCCCTCTTGTTCTTCCATTACCAACTCTGTGGCTGCCTCAAACTTGCTGCTCCCAAACCCACTTCAGTAGAACCTCTCTTGCCTCCTGGTTAGACTGTTCAGGACACTGTCAAACCACACATATCCTATCTCTGTGCAGCCATAAAAGGGTAACCTTGAAAAAACAATTTTCTTCTGTTGTTCTTCTTGCACTTTGTTCCAAAATTAAACACTTTATTTTCTCCATTAAAATGTTTTCCACTTCAGTTAGAATTTCTATTTTTAAGGCCCTGTTTTCAATAAAATTATAAACAGCTTATTTTTGTTGCCAAACCCAGACCAACTCCTGCAGCTGTTGCCTTTGACAGAATGAACTACAAATAAATCCGCACTCCTATAAGCATAACTAATGTTTCATATTTAGTGCTGCATGATTTTATTATAAAAAATATAGAACCAAAAGTTCAGTGAATGGTCTTCAATTGGCAGGTAATATCTTCTAAAGAAAGCATGCCTTTGTTCAGAGTCATTTTACCGAGACCAAGCATTCCTGGAATATTAAAGAAACTACATATAAGTTTGCAATAGCTTTCATCTCCCTCTGCACTGGTACATAATGAAAGAGCCTATTTCCTATGAAACTGCCACAATGCATCTAAAGCCCCTGCTTCCAACAAGCAGAAAAACAATGCATTTGTCTTCCCCATTGCTTCCCAGACAAAGCCTCTGATGTCCTCTTGGGGCAGAGACCTCCCTGACTCACACCTTATAAGTAAAGAAAAGCCCAATTTCCTTTAGTGACCAGCCTTGATTTGCTGCTCCCAGTTATGAAAGGTAACACCTGTATGTAACCAGTAACTTCAGCTGCTGAATGCAACTGCTGGATGCATTCTGTCTTCAGTAGCAGGAGTAAGAAAAGAAAAATTGGACAAGAACCAAGTCAGAAGGTCTGATGCATTAAATAAAAGATGAGGGAGTTAAGAATTGCAAAATCAGACAGAGAAAAAAAACACTTTACAAGTAGGTTCCTTCACAGCGGTTTAGAAAGCGGCAAAAGTATTACAGCACTGAAGACTAGCAGGTGTTTTGCCACTTCAAAAGAAGAGAAACTGGAAGGAGGAGGGTTTCTGGGGAGCAGTTCAAAGAGAACGAAGGGTTAGATAAGGTATATTTCAGGAAGACACTCAGTTGTGGAAAACAATTATTCATGATACAGGTAAACTGTGAAAGCACTCTGCAGCTGAACTCTCCCTGAAGGGGCAATTTACAGGCAGAGCAGGCATATCATCTCCTGCTGATACCAAGGCAGCAGCAGCAACTGGGAATGATCACATGCCATGCCAGGCCAAGCAGGACCATCCTGCTGCAGAGTCTGAAGACATGGAGTTGCAATTAATTTAATAAAAGGCAAAAGCATTCCTTAGTGATGAATCAAACTAAGTCTTGGGCAATTTTGCTCATCTTGTCTTACTCAGGTAAGACTGAAAATATTGAACAGTGTTTCAGGCAGTAATTACAGGAGAAAATGCACTGAGAAACACCTGATAAATGCCACCATGGGACAGAGTTTTTATTAAAGATAATCAGACAGCAAATTGCTAGTGGTGCCTAAATATCTTAAGATTCTCTATCAGGGCAGTGCTAGGAGGCTTTTCTAGCTTAAGTCACACATTCGTTCCTTTCTCTCCTGCCTTCCATGTGCACTACAGTATTAATTTGTTCTGTGAAGAGCTGGAAAGCCTCTCACATATCAGTCACCAGAAAATGAAAAAAAAAAAAAAAAGCAGTTGTCAATCTTGTCAGTCTTTCAGCCAATGAAATGACAAGGTAGCAAGAACACAAGGTCAAGGTCACAAAAGAAAGGCAACAACTCTATTGCGCTCTTCTCACAGAGAAAGAAATATATTCCTGTTCCTGATGACTGCCCAGTTCCCTCTGCCTGCAGTTAGAAAGAACAAATAAATTGGTTTTTTTTCAATTCCATGGTCTCCTCCAGAGATCTTTCGCTTATATGGCACCATCTTGTCTTAGGCTATGGCCTAAACTGCCACAGGAAAAAGAGTGTGCAATATCCATTTGCATTTACAGCTCTGTACAGGACAGAGAGCTGAGCACTTAGACTCTTTTATGCACTCAACATTTCTACCTTGTACAACACAATTCTAGAAAAGATAATTGGTAAGAAATTCTAGAAAGCAGCTGCCTGAAACAATAAGCAATTATCATCACAAGAGAACAAAGCAAGAGTAGGATACAAGTGATGGGCATCTAGGGGGAAACAGAACAAACACGCAGAAAAACACAAGGAGTCGAATTATAAAGGTGGGACAAGATGCTATCAGTGAAGCACAGGTGAGGCTCATAGCTGGACATCTTTCTTTCCCCTCTCTGCTGAAAGATGACAGAACACACTGGGTTACTTACATGGGGCATAGAACATCATCAGAAGAGGTTTGTCCTCCTTCTTCAGAAGCCTTCTTAATTCCTAGTTAATGAACCAAATAAAATAAAAACAGACCTATACCCAAAGACATCCCTTATTATTTGTGCTACAACTTTAAAAGTTAATATATGCATTCATAGAATACAGACTCATTTTATCAGAAGGAAGAGGGGTCACTCTTTGTAACAGGTAAGACTTGAATTTCTTCTCGAAGATGGCAAAATTTATTATAAATTCAAGTATATGCTAATTATCCCAGAGCAGTACCTTTACTGTTGAGATGTGCAAACTGCACCGTTTGGTTTATTCTTGCTGCAGAACCTCTGACTGGAACTTCTTCCCTGACCCATCCAAAAAGCCTTACTCTAATTTAAAAAGTCAGATTTCTAATAATAAAACAAGTTCAATTTCCAAAAAATGAAATCTCATTGCAGCAATGAGAAAAACATTTTTCAGTATCAGCATGACAAAGAAAACAGATGAAGGTTTCAAACTGAATGCAACCTTGGAAGGCTTGTAATAGAATACAGAGGGTAAACATTAAAAATTAATCTTTCTACAAAAAACGAATGTCAAAATAACTGTTTCTAATATTAAAAATGAAAGGTAGAATATTAGAAGGTTCTTTATGAAATGCCAGCTGGAGTCCAATCAATTAAAGTTTAAAAAAATCTATAGACTATAAAACTAATACAAAAGACCAAGCTGATTATATCAGAGAGAATGTAATGGGTAGCTCTGTGGAGGCAATGGAGTAGTAGTTTCATTGCATTTGCTGCTTAACACCAAAGAGGAATCACTGTATAAGATTAAATCACTCAAGATTTGTGAACTGTTCCTTTCTTCTCCAGAATTACTGAGATGATCTCAGGCACACAAGGAAACCCAAGGTTACATGACAACCTGTAGATGCAGATTTTTAACTCTCCTTGCATCCTGCAGTGATTGTGAGCTGCCACACTTTCCTGAGACAAATGACTATTTTCTGCCACACCGTGCAAAATGCTTTGATGCTTCCTGTGTAGCTGGCAGATTAATGTCATAACCAAGTGTAAGGGAGGGGAAGGCAGGAAGCAGGAATATTCATAGTCAACACAATTCACAAACTTCATCAAGTTTAAGTGCTTCAGACTTCCCTTCCAAATCAAAGTAGTAATGGTGCTTCACCTAGATTTAACACAAACATACACAACCCTTTCATCCCATATGTTCATAAAACATAGAAGAGCATCTATCTAGCTAATGTACCTTTTCATTGTCGATATGCACAACATCTTTGGCTTCAGGATCTTCCTCCCACAATGGAGCACCTTCTGGATCCTTGAGAAAGGCCACCATAGACTGTAACAAAGAAGTTATAAAAACCTTTCACAGCAAAATGAACAGAAACCATGAGACATCCAATCTCAAATCCATGCTGTCATGCAAGCCCTATCCAATTAGGGCCTTTGTTTTTCTGTCATATAATCATCTACTGCAATGCAAAGTAACACAAATCTCTTACTGCAGAACAAAGGGATACACGAGGTTGTACCTTCCTCATAACCGATATGCCAACTTATCAGTTCTCCTTCAGAGAGCTCTTTCAATGGTACTAGACCTACATAACTTCCACAGCTACTACCCCAGCTTAGAAGAGAAGATTTCTCCTTATGTAGTAGCCAGGTTCCCATGGCCTTTACCCTATGTGAAAAACTTTTGAATCCAAATGAACTAGCTGGAGGGAATACTGATACTTACTGTCAGGAAAAGCAATGAACACCATGCTTAAAGATCAAACTGCATATTTGGTCAAAAGAACAAACATCCACCAATAGTTCACTTTATGATCTACCTATCTAGAAACTGCACTCAGTGGGACTTTAAACAGGATATCAAAAGGACAGCAAAAAGCAAATATCATAAGAGGAATGGGAAAGATGACACACCCATGATTCTGCAGCTCCTATATTCAACAATCTGAGTACACACACAGGCATGCTTTGTAACCACTTTACCCAACTGACAGGCAACCAAGAACTCATTTCAGCAGTCCACAACTATTTTCTTTTATCATAAGGAAATACTCTGTCATGGTTGTCATTTTAGCCTGAAGTCAACTCCACCCCTTCAAAATCTACAACGTGCTCTCTAGAGATTCCAGCAGTCACACTGCCCTCCCTCAGCTCCAGCTGTACATGGAAGCAGTACATGGCTTGATCACTGTTATCCTTAGATGGCTGTGCTCTAGAAAACATCATATTTGGTATTCTGTCTTCATTCACACCATTTCTCTGATACACTGTTTGTATGTATGTGTCTTCTCCTAGATGGGATCTCTGCCACACCAGTATGTAGTGAGGTCCCTGAGGAGCTTCCTTCAATGTAAGGTTGAGCAAATGGTGCTGTCATAACATTAAGTGAACCTACCCGGATTGGAGCAAAGAAAAGCTTCATTAAAGGCTTTTTCAGTCCATGGGATATTTTGCCAAAGCAGATCATGACTGAAGAGCAAAGCTGAGTACATACCAACACACACCAATAATCTACTCCCAAGTTTCTACTCCACCCTCCAGAAGCAGCTCAGCAACATACCTGGGGACATATGCTGCTCAAATAGCCTCAGAGACAATTTTAACACCTCTCTGCCTTTGGTAGGGCTGCTCTAGCACAACATTTCAAGAGCTTGTCAGCAGTGCAATTAAGCTCATTTTCTTGCATCTCAGTTGGTAGTGCAAGGCTCAGGAGGATGCAGAATGTACAAAAGGATCCATTTATTGCATTTATGTTTCTGTCTATTTCCACAACTAATATTGAAGAGATTTGTCTGATTTGTCTTATCACAAGAGACAGCAAGATGACCTAAGGGGTAAGGTAGTAGTGTTTGGACCACAAACACATCAAGGAAAATAAATCTGTTTTAATGTGGCATTAGCAGAGAAAGGAATTACCTAGGAAAAAAATAATCAAGTCATTTATAATGGAGTTAAATTGTAAAAAAGCTCCAAAACTAGAGGCACCAGCATTACAAATGATGTCCTGTGATGACTTAACACTCAGGAAAGGAAAAAAGACAACAAAACAGCAGAGATGCTGTACATTTAGGAAAGCTACATTAAGTTCTGCACACTCTCAGTCTGCACAGACCTCAACTATACACTGGAGAGGAAGAGAGAGAGGTCAACATTTTAAATGGCTAACAAGTGCCAATTGACTCTGCTAGTTTTGAGAATTCCTCCATGACAAGTTCAGTCATGCAGAAACAAATGTGGTTAGAGGATGGGGGATTACAGAGGTTTAATTCACCCAGTCTCTCCCTCTCAGCCAAGACAGAAAAAATTAGATGTGTAATTTCTTCTGGCAGGAGCAGGCAGCACACTGCCTTGCACTCATTGCACTCATTACTCCACATGATGAAGAGACCTTCCTGTGAGCCTTTATAGATGAAAGAACATCCTCCTCAACACAATCCATAGTATGTTCTCATCACAGAAAAGCAGTGATCCCCCAACTGCTGGGTTAGACACCAGAGCAAGGTCCAGGCCACAGCAATTGATGAATTGGCTATACTCCTGACCGCACCTGACATGGTCCACTTTGACCCTGCAGCACCAACAGAGCCACACTGGGCTATAACCCACTACATGAACTAAGCTTTGAACTTTAAACATCAATTCAGAACAATAAAGGACAGTCTCCACTGCTAAAAGCAACCAAGTTTTATCAGTGTAATAGCTGGCTATCAAATACAGTCCTAGGTTCTAAACAAAATATGTGTGTGTGTGTGTGTATATATACACACACATGTATTTATATATATATATATGTATTCCATATTTTATATATATCTGTGTATATATATATACATATACATATATATATATACACACACACACATATAAAGAAACACATCCTTGTGCTTTTTGCTACTTTTAAGTATAATACAGCAGGGATGCTCACAAGAAGATTTCCCTTGATTTCACACACACTCCTTACAACAGCAAACTTGAAAAGGATTCAGGATTTAGAGCAGGGCCAATTTATTGGGTTAGTCTATTCCCTCTGCTAGTACTGAACAGATCTGTACTTTGAGTTTTCTGTTTTAGAAGAAGAGTGAATCTATCTCTGTACCTTATCCACCAGAAAAGGCTTCATTACACAATAAACACAGCCCAAGCCCTAGCTAAAGCAACATGTGAACAGACATTTCAGTTAAGATCAAAGTTTAGGACTTGAGAAAAAACTATACTAGTACCACTCTTATAGTCTGTGTTCTTAACTTCTAGCAAAAAGTAATTAAGTTTTCAGACTCTGCACCAGCTGCTGTATCTGGAACTCTTGATTTGGATAGTTCGCTAACTGTTAATGCATCTATCATTTATGACTACCCAAAACTATTTTTAAAACTCCACAATTTTTAGTTTTCACATGTAGCTATAAGTTCCACCTTTTTTTTCCCCAAAAACATTGCAGTTATTTGTTTCAAATCAGCCATCCCAAAACACCACTGTTTTCACCCAAGTGTGGAGCTACTTACAATTATGTAAGTACCTATCGTATCCTCCAGCTGTCCTTTTTTCCAAGCACAAGAATCTTCACCTACATAGTCAAGTCATCTGTGCACCTGATCATCCCCACTGCTGTGGTGCAGTACTTCTGGGGCAACCAGAATCCCATGTAGAACACAATATGAAGGAATGCAATGGAGTTGGGTGGTGGAATAAAATTTCCTCTTCTATTCTCTGTTCATTTCCTTTTAAATACTGTTAGGCATGGGACGAAAGCTTTCAAGACAAGTCTTGACTGATAATTCAAACCCATTACAGCATACAGTACTATTTATTCCAGAATAGCTGGAACTGTCCTTTCCTTCCCTCTCACATTCATTATCCCACAAGTTCCTACTTCCACATTGACAAGCTACTTGGTATTGTAAGCACCTAAGTCCTACCACAGAAAGTTGGTAATATGTTTTCAGAACTACTCCTAATAATCATACATCACTGCAAGTTGTTGCACAGTCCACCTCCCTTTACCAGACACCCAGACAGCTCATATCCTAACAGAAGTCTCAGCTGTAGAAGTTCTGAGTGCTAACTAACTTCCCCCATTTAGCTGTCCTTTATTCCTCATCTTTCTAACAGTAAACCCACAAGGGCATCTCTGCTAATTACATAAGGATTTAGTTACTTTAAGAAATAAAAAGCTTTTCTTAAAAATCCAAGAACACTATCAGATGGATCAACCACATCTATGAAATTGCCAATTACTTCAGAATAATCCTTTTACAGCTCTTCAGAGCTGTGTCTCTCATTCTCCAAAATGTCATACATCTATTAATATGTCTACTGGACTCTTGGAAAGAAGATCAGAGTTTTATTTCCACAAGCTTGTTGAATGATGTGAAACATATCCTTTAATCTCCCTGCTCTTCAGTGTATCCACCTGTCCATAAAATGAATATGATACCCTATGTAATTGTGTTGCTTTGCTGCTTGCTGTTTGTAATGTACTGAGAGATTCCTGACAAACAGCTGAGAAAGAAAGGCCATTGCCTCAGCAGAAGAAAGCAGGTATAGAGGAAGAATACAGGAAATATTCAGGTGGCTGTGAGTAGTAGAACAAGAAAAGAGTTAAGCTATTTGACCACTGACCAGCTTATGCACAATCTGTAAATCACTAGCAGCTGCTTTCACAGGGACAGCTGACTGAAGAAAGTGCTCCTAGAGGGAAGGAACTTCAAAACCCCTCTTCCACCCACACTGGATTCCCACATCCCTGTCCACACGATGCTGCTTTCTCTCCCCAGCAGGCAGGGCAAAAGAGAAGGGAGAAATGCTCATCACAAAGCAAGAACTGAAGAAATAAACGATTCCTGTTATGCTCTGATCACCTCTCAGCATCCTGGGGATCTGCAGGTGCCTTCCAGTTGATCCAAACAGTCATAGCACTAATTCTTGGTTGAAACATTTAATGGAAGGCGGGAAAGACATGCCACATATTGCTCAAACCACCCAAATTAAGGCAACTAACAAGTCTCCCTTGCCCCACCACACATCAAGAAGGTTAAAAATTCACCAGTCAGATTTCTTCACTAAGGACAGAAGGAGCTGACTCTAATGGGTATCTAACACTGCCTTCCTAGCACCAGGCAAAATTTCTACTCCAGGAGATGGAGTAGAAATTCTACTCTCCTCATCTCAATCAAATTCTGCATGAAGATCCCAGGCGGAGGCCAAATGCTTAATTCAAGCCAGGGTGCATTTTCAATCCAGTTCCTCCAGAAAAACTCTGGCCATAAAAGGAAGGTCCAGAGCAAACACACTTAGGAACAGACACACTGTTCCACAGACTCCAGTTCACAGAGCATCTCTCATATAGGCTTTCTTCCATCCGAGGACAAACCCCTGAACAAGTCAGAAAAGGAAAGTAAAAGCAATCATGTCAGATTATAGTAGTGTCATCAAGAGTCTGGGTTTGCTTGAAGAGGAAGAGAAATGGAATAGGGCATCAGAACTAGGCAGGAGTCACTTCTGTAAACCAGGTCATTGCAGGGTTGCAGCCTCACGTGAGATTATTCCCAGGGCTTCACCAGGATTTTGCAGAAGGCAGGTGCACACTTTCAGCCTGCTTACTGAGTTTTCAATCCATCATTTCCACAGTCATCAAGATTTACACATTCACTTCATGTCTGCTTCCTTCCATTGACCTCACAGAATGTTGCTTCCTGTTGCTTTGTATCAAGGTTTGCAAGCAAAGGAAGATATTTTAATCCCTGCTGCACTCAGGGCATATTAATAGGAACTGTGGTTCCATAATCCAATAAAAGATAAGGCCACTCAGCTTTCTTTAAAGTTAATAAATACACAACTTAAAAACCTAAGAACTTACTGAAATACAGTACCAGCTAATACTTTTAGTTATACTGCCATTAATAGCACTTTGACATCAAACCAAGAAAATCTCTATTTGTTACCACACTGAAAGTTAGCTCACAATTTACAGCACAGCTCAACATGGGTTCAATCTTTTTAATAATACGCATTTTCTCTGGATCTGTGGTTGGCAGACATGAACACACACAAAAACCTTTAGGTCATTCTGACAGTTGTTTAAGAATATTAACCCACTTTTTCTTGAAAAAGTACCAACATTTACTTTTAACACACAAACATCCCCACCAAATCTAGCAGAACCAAAAGAACAACAATCAAATATTTAAATTTACCTTCAGTGTGACTGCTCTGTTATATTCAGTATGAAATGCACCATCCCTGTTGAACAAGGAGTGGGGAATAGTATTAACTTACAGTAATGTTTCCGGAAATCATATAGCTGCTCTTAACTTCTCACTAACCAGAACACTACTCTGTTGAAGACTTAAAACTAAGCAGAATCTACTGTACAGAAATTTTAGGGGGGTGGGGGAGGGTGATAAAAAAGGAACAGTCCTAAACAGTGTAAAGCAAACAGTTTTCTAGCAAATTATTTCCTCCGTGGCACTTTAACACTAATATTTAGTAAGGCACAAACTTTGGGAGATGCTGCTGCTTGGTGTCCCTTGCATTTAACAGTACTCCCACTCCTATTATTTCCAGGAAGATAATCTGTTGCTGTCTCACTATACTTGCCTTTCACAGCTTACTTTACAACCTGTTATCTCAAGTCAGAAAAGAAAGCACAAAAAGGTGAAGTGACTTGCACAAGACACATGCCACAGAAAGTAAGAGCACAAATCTCTGTCATTGGCCTTGTTCATTGGGTAGCTCTAGTTCACTGGGCATCTCTCCCAGGTCCTGCTCATGCTTTCAGTGTTACCTATTCAATAACAGAAAAATTTCTCTCAACTTCTGTCACAACACAAGCTTGTAAACTGAAGAAACTGCAATCATTTTCATGTGTCAAAGGATCTAAAAATAAGAAATCTTCATGTTGCAACAATATGGAGCTGCAAAGAGAGTTAATGGCCTTAAATGGGGCATCAACAATTAGAAACTACAAATACCAGCACTCACTTATAATGGAGTAATTCCACTCCTTTCTCCTTTGAATTAGGATCTACTTTCATCTTCTTGCATAATTTTCGGCTTTCAGCATCACTGCAAAAAAATACATATTGGAAAAGTGGTTACTAGAAAGGAAATAAGAATGCATTGAAATAAGAATGTGTTAAGTTCTTGCTATGCTTCCTTATCAGCAATTAGTTGCAACTAACAGTAATATGGAAGCTGTTGAGCCAAATTTGAGGGATAAACATTGTAGAAAGCTGCATTAGCCAATTTAATTTCTTTTTTTGCTTGTTCTGGACACAATGAACTGTGTTAAATCTACATCCAAAAGCCAGGCCCTAACCAGTTTGAGTACCTCAGCAGACCTTCCGTCCATGTGATTAACATAAAATTTAGGAAGTCAGGTTTTCAAGAAGACAGTGCTACTGTTAAGGTGGTGCTCAAGAATATTGTTGTGAAAAAATGCAAAGACAAAGAACAGGTTAGTTTTTATATCTGGCAGAAGATGACTCAAAATCAAAAAGAAACATCTTCATGGTATCTAGACATCCAGATAAAAGTACCAAGCCTTATAATAGTCCAGCAGAAAACATAAATTTTCATTCATTCAAAATTTCAGAGCCAAACACCACCACACACATTTGCTTAGGCAGGTAGGTAAAGGGTCTTCATAATTTAACTGCTGCCCTAAACAATGTAGAAGTCAAGCTGTAAGGATAGTTCAAGTTGAGTGACTATTAAGCCAGTCAAAGACCCAAAGGATGAGTGAAGCAGTACAACTGCAAAGAAAAGAGGATGAGTCACATTGACAAGACCATTCTTTGCACAGACAAACATCAAGATTAAAAAGCTTGGAAACTTGTTCCCAGCAGAGGACAACTTGTTCCTTTTATACAGATAAATCAATTTAGAAAATGAAAACACTGAAACCCCATCAAGTTTAAACTGATTAGAGACACATTAGAGATACTGAGACACAAGGGTTGCAAGAGCCCCACCAAATTAAGTGCTGCTGCTGCTGCCAGCACTGGTGCTAATTCTTCCAGGGTTCTCCAGCTGCCTTTCTGAAGACATGAAGAACAACAAACAGTAAGTTCACAGCATGCTGCAGAAAAAAGTGCTGTACAACTTTGTCCAAAATTCCCAACTGCTTACTGTAGATGGTAATTATTAGAGATGTGTAAAGAACATACGCATCAGAATCAGAATATTATGCTGAATATGGAAATAAGCATTTTAAGGAACTAACACATCATGCAACTACCTCGCCAGGAAGGAACAACTGTAACCCCAATTGTAGAGAAGCATGATTATCTGAAGAGTCTTACTGAATTCACATCAGCTCTGTATTTACAGCTCATAGCAAAGCTAGTCATTGTGGCCTGTAAACATTGTTTGCTTCTCCAGGAGGCAGAACTGAGCCTGAGTTATCTTCCTGTTGTCTGGTGCATCTTTGCTTTCTCCAGACTGCTATGGAAGCTAGATCCAAAACACATCATCTGTTCATTGAATAACTTGAACATATCTCCTGAACTGAACAAAGAGCCTGGATTTGGAGCTGTTCCATAAAGTTGTTTTGCCACATGAAGTTTGTGTACAGAGTGTACAGACATCAAACCCAGGGTTCTTTCACCTGCAGTCCCCACGATGGCTCCAAGGATTAAGTGACTTGAAAGCCAGGAAAACATAGGAGAAGCACCAATTTCAGATCACCATCCAGCAATGTGCATCTCTGTCAATGCAGAGATGCACAGACAGTAGTTCCGGCATCAGTATGGGATCAAAATGGCTATCAGGACAATTCTGTTGCCACTTCTGCCACCAAACTGGTACAGTGTGATGGTAAAAGTGCAGTTTTTTTCTTATGTAGCATTCAGATATCTATACAGTCAGAAAAATTCTGCAATGTTTATAGTGGAAAAGGGCTATCAACATTACTCCGAGATGTACCTGTGAGCAAGCAGCTATCAACTCCTACCACCCCAGTTCCTACCAATTCATTTGCTGTCTGCATGAGTTTCTGTTAAAAGAAAAAAAGATTAGAACAGCTGTTTCATTGAAAGGAAACAGGATCTAAGCCTGCCCTGCTTTCAGGATTGCTCTATTTTGTAGAGTTTCACAGAGCTGCCTGAACACATAACCATTATCACAGCAAAGAAAGCTGCAGTTTGCTCCAGTATTGTCTCAACATTTCCTGGGCAGATTGTCTGCACCACTGCATTGGGAGTTCAGTCTGTTTATGCAAGCTATCTGCACTGATGCAAGGGACAGAAGAGGAGCAAATTCCCAGAACAGGAAGTGTTTAATATCTATCAGTAATTTTTCATGCATCAGTGCAGATTTTTGCATGTGCCAGACTCACCAGCTTTCTACTGTTTCTTTGGAAATGGCAGAAAAGGAAACATACAGAAACAGCAGAAATGGACCCATTCTGCTTTTCATTTTGCTTTCACTAACAGCCAGATGAAAATAACCCGCAAAAAGCAACCTATTCTGAAACCACTTGGTAATGACCATTATTATTATTTATAACACAGATGATGCAGTCTCTGCTCTGAGGTCTGTCTCTTTTGGACCTCAGTCAGCAGCCTCTCTCTAAAGATGAGCTCCTCAGATCTCACAGGGGATAGGGTAATTAGGACCCTGGTTCTTGCAATTTCATTATGACACTTGAAAAGATAGTATAAGAGTTTGTTACAAAGACTAACAGGGGGGAAAGAAGGTCAAAAAGAAGGAAAAAAAGCAAACAAAGAAAACCACAAAATCAAATACAAAAACAACAAAACCTCTAAACCTAAATATCCCAAAATCACCCTCAAAATCAGCACTCTGCCACCCAGGCCAAGACACTCCAGATAATGCACCAGGCTCAGGAAACAGTGATTTGAAGATAAGATCAGTAATGCTGTCCCCAGCAACAATGCTTGGCTGCCTCATGCCGTTTCTGTCCAGAGAACATAAACCCTTATAGATCCATGTTGTGCTGCTGCTGAAGGGACCCCTGCTCTGCCTTCAGTCAGTCCTACAAATCATCTGGCTTTGTCTCCATGGAAAAACATCCATAACGTTAGCCTATTTGCAGTACTACAAAAGGACCTAACCAGTAGCTATGTGATAATAAAGGTCAAACCCTAAGTGCCCAATGGCATGGCTTCCTTCAGTTCCTTCTGCAAATTCCCTATGTTATCCCTGCCCATAAACCCAAACCAAGGCTCCAAAAGCATAGAATCATTAGGAATCAGAAGGGACCTCAAAAGATCATCTAGTCTAATCTCTCTGCCACAGCAGGATCATCTAGACCAAGTCGCACAGAAATATGTCCAGGCAGGTTTTGAACATCTGTAGGGCAGGAGACTCCACACAGGGATGACAACTTCACCACTGCCCTGGGCAGTCCATTTCAGGCTCTGATTACCCTTTCCATGAGGAATGGCTTCCTAACATCCAACCTAACCCTCCCCTGGCTGCTTCAGGCCCTAGACTCTCCTCCTATCACTACTTGCTTGAGAGACAAACCCAACCCCCACCTATCTACAACCTGCCTTCAGGTAGTTGGAGAGAGAGAGAGAGAAGGTCCCCCCCAGAGCCTTCTCTTCTCCACGCTAAATAACCCCAGAAAGAATACTAGAAACAACAAAGGAAAGAATTTTTTCCTGATGGCTGACCTAAATCAAGAATATGTGTCATGCTGCATGTAGACGAAAAAGATGAGTTTGTGGAATCAACTTGTACCAGCTTGACATGGATTTCTGAGTACCACAGACACTGTAGATAGAAAACAGTGATGGGCAAGTGATACAATTACCTTATAGATAACGTTTACATTAACCTTCTCCAGCACTTCCCAGTTGTCTAATTCACTGTTAATGCAGCAGCACCAAACATACGGCAAAGACTTTCACAGAATCACAGCAGAATCCTAGTTGGAAAGGACCTCCCAGATCCATTCGTCAAACCATCCTTACACCAACAAAAAACCTCAAGACTTAAGAGACTGAGAAACACAAACTAACCCCCACCATGCTGCCACTCAAGCAGAATGTGAAACACCATGGCTACACAGTTCTTCAATACTTCCAGGCACAGGGACTCCACCATCTCCCTGAGAAGGCCCTTCCACTACCCAACCATAGAATCATCACGGATCAGAAGGGACCTCAATCAATCATCTAGTCCAATCCCCCTGCCACAGCAGGATCACCTAGACCAGGTCCAGGTGGGTTTAAAACGTCTCCAGAAAAGGAGACTCCACAAAC
>VZRI01005815.1:76785-104078 GCA_013397515.1 Upupa epops | reverse complement strand
CAGTTCTTAACCCATCTAGTGGTCCACCCATCAAACCCATATTCCACCAGCTTGGAGACCAGAATGTGGTGCGGGACGGTGTCAAAGGCTTTGCTCAGGGGTCCAGGTAAATGGCATCAGTCGCTTGCCCCTCATCCATTAATGTGACCCATTCATAGAAGGCCACCATGTTTGTCAGGCAGGATTTTCCCTTGGTGAAGCCACGCTGATTGTACCAAATCATCCCTTTACTAATCTCCTGGCACAGAAGTGAGACTGACTGGCCTGTAGTTCCCTAGCTCCTCCTTCCTAACCTTTTTGAAAACAGGAGTTATATTTCCCCTTTTCCAGTCAGAACTGCCACCAGACTGCCATGACTTTTGGAATGTAATAGAGAGGGGTTTAGCCACCTCATCTGACAGTTCTCTCAGTACCCATGGGTGTATCCCATCAGGTTCCATGGACTTGAACACTTTCAAGTTCTTCAGGTGATCACGAACCTGATCTTCAGTTATGATGGGGAAGTCCAGAAGCGAAGACATATAGTAGTTTGGTATAAAGAGCAAGAATGAAAGATCCAAGCTGACCTAACTAAGCAAGAAGTATAAAATAACAAAAACAGTGTGCATCAAAGGGAATATTTTACCCATTGCCATTCATATCTCCTTCTGCCCTACTGGAAGACACTTTTGTTCTTTGGGGTTACAACAGAGCTGGCAGAAGCCCAGCTGGAACACTTCTTGTAAACCCCTGGGATCCCTTGTCAGCATCAGCATGCACAAATGATCACTTTGCAGAGGCTGCCAGCTGTTACCAGTGCAGGAGGGGCTTGTGGAGATCTGAACTCCTTTAGCTCCCCCAGCAGTGAAACCAGCACTCAAAGGGAACATGCCACAGGCATTTCCTCAGGAGTTCATGGTCATAAGGACAGCAAAAGATACTCCCTGTCAGTACACAACAAACAGAGAAATGCTTTAGTAGTAATGCATCAAGATAATGTGGAGTAAGAAAGAAAAGAAGGCAAAGCTAGACAGAAGGAACATAAAATCCAGTAGTTTGGCTGCAATAAGTCTACACTGGTTTCTAAGAAGAAAACAAGTCTGAACTGGACGGATCCTGATTAAGAAATGATGCATGGAGGTAGCAGTATTACACACCCACTTTGGGGCAAATTCAAATATTGTCCTGCTAGGTCCTGAAGGCAGCAGGATAAGACCTGTCATCATCCCCTCTCAAAAAAACAAGGTAGGTCTTCTGCAGCTTCCCTTATCATGTAATGCTGCCCACTGGCTCCTCATCAAGAAGAAAGAACAACCCTACAACTACATCAGCTTCTGTGGAGGAAAGACCTGGAATGACTGTCAGATTTCCTCTACAAAAATGCCGTGCAAGAAAAATTCACATCTCCAGTTGCCAAACATAATAGCAGCATGTGTATATGCTCTGTGACCACACCACTTCAATACCACAGTGCTGGCATCTACTAATGCTTTGAATCGATTTCTTTTTCATTCATACCTACAGTATTTCCAGACACAGGAGAAGCAATTAATAAAAACACTGATTTCAGTAACCAGGTCAGTAAATCTGCCTGCACAAAAACTATCTCACAGTTATCAGCATATCGCATAACCACATGTGAACCACAGACCTCACAGCCTAAACAGATTTTATCTCTTCTCTCTGTCTGAAATAGGGCTCAACAATTGACAGAAACTGTGCCTCAGCAGACCACAATGCAATGGAAGCTCTGCTGTATCAGTGCCTGGACTAACACAGTCACTGTCCCCAGAGCTGCAAAAGGCAAGACTGAGCAGACAGGAGGAGGAAGAGGCTGTGAAAACAGAAACAGGACTGTCTCCAAAGTCAGTCTACCAACTCTGGAAGAAGCTTTGGAAGGTACCAGTCAAAGCTGTCCTTGATACCAGCACATTCTCTCATTATTGTCTCTGTTGTTTAACTTCAGTTATAACTTCAGGGAAGTGCAATTGCAATTTCAGATCAGCCTTCTGAAGTGAATAATCAAACAGGATTTCCCAGCCCAATGTGCAGCCTCTGCAACGCCCTCTGGCTACTTTGCACAGGATAGCTTCTTCAGGCATGAGACCGATGAACATCCTGAGAAAGCACAGAGCTGAGATTCTGCCAAGCAACTAATTGAGCTTGTGACCCCCAAAAAAAACAGCAAAACGAGCATCAATGCCAAAAAATCTCCTGAAGCCACCCAAAAATAAACACATTTACACTTGGCAAACCTAATCTGAGAGAGGAAGTCATTAACAGTTGGTTGCAGTTAGATGTGCTCCTGCAAGGTTTCAAACAAAAAATGCAATTCACTAGCTGCTGCTGGGGACAATACAGGATTTGGACTATACTCCTTACAGTCATCATTCCAACTTCCAACAAGGACTACGTGATCCATTAACACTACAGCAGTTTGGGTACTTTGCTGACCAAACAAAAACAGCAGCATCACCTACCCTTCCTTCTCACTCCTGCCTCCCAGCCTGGGGCAGCAGCTACATCAACTACTGCTGCTGACAGCATGTCACACTTGTAAGGCTCTTCATATTCTCTAATGATCCCAGACCTTTCTGCATCACTCTCTTGGGCCAGATCTGAAATCAGAGAAGGAAAAGGAAAATACCAACCCTTCTGAAGCCATCAGCCTAGTCTGCAAGAGTACCGACCGTCAAGCCGTGCTAAGCACCACTGGATGATAATAGTTACATCTACTGGAACAGAAAGCCAAACACAGCTCTGAGTGCAGACAGGCACTTTGATACTATGAGTGGGGTTAAGAACCTGCACATATCAACATAGGAACAGGACCCAGGAGAGACTGGTACGCTGATTACACTCAAGTAATCAGCACACAAAGCATAAAATACAAGACTCATCTTTGAAAACAAAGCCATTTTTGCCACACTGTTCTAGGTTTCTGACAGAAATTACCTTATAAAAGAAGTAACAACAGCAACAGGTTTCCATAGCACAGAACAAATGGGTTGCTCAGATTAAAAACATACATTTTTAAGGGACAGGGAAGCATGAAAATCAAAATCTGAAAATGTGCTGCTGAAAAGAATTAAATATTAGGATTAGCAAACTGATGGCACAGAGTCTCATCTGAATGTAGGGCCTGATTTTCCTCCCTAGAACCCAGCAGAAGCCCTCCCTATGGTGACTGCAGCCTCCTGCTGCAAACACTCCCTTGGCACATACCAGGAATGCAAACAGCAGCCCATGCTCTGCTGAGACCCAGCACTACTCATCACCAGATACAAATGACTCTCCATGCCCATTTGTCAGAGAGGCCAGGAATCTATAAGAAAGAGATTAAAAAGGAGTATGTTTCCCAAAATTAAAACCCATGAGATTAATTCTCACTGCAAGCAAAAGCAAGCCAAAGAGCATAAAGAAACCCAAGACAAAAAGGTAATAGGTATCATCAAGCAAGAACAATTAAAGGAAAAAATCAAAAGCTCCAGTCCTGCAGAAAGTCAGAAGTTAAAATGAATGGTATTTGCCATGGCAATACAAATTTGTAAAAGGCACTCAGCAGCCCACATACCTGTACAGAAATAAAGTGAACACGTTTGTTGGAGCTACCAAAGGCTTTGCAGGAACTTCCAGAAACACTGAACCCTATTTGCAAAGCAGCAGCTTTCCTTTTCATACTCCTGCAGACCTCTTCTTAACTCACACAACTTGGTACAGAGGAACACTCTCCGAACCTGGGACACAAGTTAAATGTCACTTTGTGTTCACACTAACCTAAGATCCCCACAAAAGCAGGTTTTGAATTGCACCACGTGGGCACACAGATGCTGCAACACCTCATACTGTTCCCTTGGCACCTGTTTTATGGCCTTTAGCTACACTGCAGGCCTGGAGATGATGCTAGAGAATATTTTAATGAAGTATTGAATTCAGGAAAAAGGAGGTAACTTGACATTGAATCTTAGCTTGCTTACTCTTCATTTTAGTCTGAAAAGCAGCAACACTGAAGATTTGCAGCTAATAAGCAATACTAGGGAAATCCCAGAGAATACTTATGATCAGGATGAAGCTGAGACATGAGCCCAGGCTCATGCACCCAAGCACTACAGAAGATGGATTTCAGTTGAAGGCATTTATGAATTAATGCAATACACCAGACTAAACAGGTGTATGTTAGAAACCAGGAGCTTATTTAAAAAAGGAATCTTTTGCAGCCTGACATAACACTTCTTGCATGGTCACTCTCACAGGAAAATAAAAGGGTTTTAATGTGAATTAGCACTAACCACATAGGCAGGCTGCAATAAAAACAGGACAAAAACACTGAAAAGCAACACCACAAATGCAGCTTGCCCATATAAATCACACTCATACAAGGGCCATGACGTCAGTATAACCACACCTGCAAGATGTTCCAGATGTCCAAGACACCTGGCTTACGTCCCCTACACCTGCTGTATACAGTCACAGAAACACATTATGATTGAGGCTCGAGGAGACCTCCGAGATCACCAAGCCCAGGCCCATGACCTAACACCACCACATTAGCAAGACCATGGCACAGTCTTTTCTTAAATGTCTCCAGGGATGGGGACTCCACCGCCTCCCGGGGCAGTCCATTCCAATGTCTAACCACGCTTTCCATGACAAAGTGCTTCCTAACACCCAACCTAACCCTCCCTGGCACAGCTTCAGGCCATGCCCTCTCATCCTGTCACTATCTGCCTCGGAGAAGAGCCAGACTTCCACCAGTCTATAACCTCCCTTCATGTAGATACAGAGAGCAATAAGGTCGCCCCTCCTGAGTCTCCTCTTCTCCAGGATAAACAGCCCCAGGATGGCACTCACCATGATTCCTGAGTTGACTCTGCCATTCGCCTTCAAGGCAACTGTAGAAAAAGGCAAAAACCCCAGACACTGCAAATCTGCTTGTGCATAGTGGGTCACATCGGTGCAGAGCAGCAGTCCTTTCTTCTTCCTTTTTTTCTCATCATTAGATCTGATAATTTTTATTTGCAGTTTTTCAAAGCTTTATTTCAGCTTTAAAATTCAACACCAAGAAAAGATGAGTAGACTTACTCTCTTAAATAAATACTACTTCTGATTGACTTGTAAGAGTGAAGGTAAAAACTAAAGAGCAAATTGACATCTGTATGCCTTCCATAGCAGCAGCCTTATTTCTGAAATGCCTCTCTGCTATTTCAAAGCACTAAATGAATCAATGTATAACTGTGTGTATGAATAAAGCCCTTTTGCAGCAAAGCATTAGGAAATTAGAAATTTGGGAACGAAGATTTCATCTATGATTTCCATCATAAACATGGAAATTGGAGGAAATCCCTGAAGAGGCAACTATTTGTTAGATTGAACTCTCTTGTGAACCACCACATTTAGATGTGCAGCTTGGAGATGACTGTCTTACCAGACAAATTATGGTCTTACCTTTATGCTAAGTGTCATGAGTTTGCAATGATAATATTTGGTTACTGTGGCTTTGGAATAACAACAATGATGCATGAGACATACAAAGGGACTAAAAAAATGACACACAAAATCAGAAAAAGTGGCATTAAACCAACCAAAAATTAGACATTTTAACTAGATGGCATTTCTTCTTCCTAGCAGTCTGATGGTGCTAAACTCAAGCACATCTATGACAGCAGATGGAAATCACACAACTTTATGTTTGGGACCTACAGTAAAGGGAACCATCCAAGTTTGAGCATAGAATGATTACCCAGGGCAAAAACAAAGGGTACTTTTTCTGAAAATACTAGTCCACAACTGAACAGGGATCAATAAAAATCTCAAGACAATCCAGCAACAGGAAAACCCAGGATTGTTCACTAAACAACATTTAGGATGGAAAGACTCAATTTCAATCACTTCACTCAAACTAGCTACACTCTTCCAGGTAACATCAATCCTTGGCCACCCCATGATCTATATTCACTAAACCAATCCAGGAAGTCTAGAGGATAGGTTTATAATGACTGTTATTCAAAATCAGCCTTAAGGGCATCACAAACTGGAACTGGAGCTTTGCCCTCTTTAAAAACAAGCCACAAAAACAGCATCTTTCACACAAGCAGTAATTCTATCTTATTGCACTTGCCACCATACGGTCCTTGCCAGGAGTTTAGAAATTTCATAAAACTCCTGTTTTACTTGACCACATCCATGTTCAAGGTTAGGAAAAAACAGGTTTGGTTATCACCTTTCTTTTCATTCCCAAAATAATAACTGTTCTGTTTTAGACTGTGAGGGAGGCAGAAAGACACCCATCACCAGATAACTTCTTTGCTGCTCAGTGAGTCTGAAGCCATTAGCAGCTAATGGCCCATTTGAGTGCACAAAGGATGCCAGGCCATAAAGGCACCTAGAGCTGCAAGCCCAGTTTTGAGAGGAGGTTTGTGACCGGTTTAGAGGGTGGTGCAGGAGGCATTCCCACTTACCTTGCACTCCAATACAAGACTCCGCTTGGGGATGAGCAGTTTCCCTCCTACTCTTCCATCTCTCTCCTGGAGCTCTCTGGGGCAGCCAGGAAGCCCCAGCCAGGACTGGAATGCTGCAAACACACCCAGAACTGGGCTCCCAGGACAGTAGGGTATGGTGGCAGCTTGCCCTATCTGCTGCCAAGCAGCTCCAGCTCTGTGCCATGCTCGCAGAAAGACCTTCCCTTGCCCACACAGCGAACCGAGCGAGCACAAAGAGAAACAACCAGTGTCCTTTCTTCCCTGCGTTGAGCAGAACAGTTATGCTGACCATTGCAAGCCTGAGCTAACCTTAAAGAAAACCTTTCAAAGCCCGAGACCCTGAAGGAGGGGGGAGGTCCCTGATGGTTTGCTGCTGCAGCCACCACCATGTTCTTGCCATGTGGCCACCACCATCCTGATTTACAGAACCACAGGGAGAGAAGCTGTTGTAACAGCTTGCCACTGAGAAACAGACTGAGAATGCTTGAGTAAGCAGGAGGACGGAACCCAGAAGAGTGTTTGTTGTTTCAGCCTGGCAGAACTGTCTGAGCAAGAAAGCAGAAGACTTGTAACTTAAAACTTTCACAGAATGTTGGGAAATTGGGCTTTGAAATGTCCTAGGGATGGGTCTCACTTGTTGTTGCTCCTCTGCACCGTGTGTGTCACTCTCCCCAGGGGATCTGACCTGAACTCAAAGATTACTACAGAACGTTTTGCCCGTTTCCCTTACTCAGAATGTGTGTAACGGCACTGTGATGGAGTTTGTTTTGTTTGTGTCACCTGCTTGGGCCTTTTCCTCTTTCTGTTCTCAGACACAGGTTTAATAAACCCGTTTGTTTCCCCAAGCTCTTGCCTGATATATTCTATCTGAGAACCCTCAAGGCCTGACTGCCTTTCCATTTGGTATGTCTCAATCTGGGACAGTCAGCGCTTAGCCCAGTTGTGCTACACCTCCAAAGGTGGAGGTGTCAGGAGACGACGAGGATGCAGAAGCTCGCACTGACTGTCCATCTGCTGATGCAGCACAGACAAGCTTTCAGGCACCTCAATCTATTGTTACAATTAGCAGTTGCCACGGTCTTGAGACTCCACAAGAGGACACAACATTTTCTTTTCTGCAGGTATCTTAAGCTTTCAATTCCCTATAAAGTCCTTCAATTTCAACATTTCTACCAGCCTACTACTGAAAATAATTCACTAAATAACCCTAACCTCTGCTTGAGTGTGTACCTATCCCAACAGCACCTGAGCAAGCTAAATGAAGAACACTCCTTGGTGCAGCTACAGCACTCCACAAGAGGACATGACATTTTATTTTTTGCAGGTATCTTAAGCTTTCAACTCCCTACAAATTCCTTCAATTTCAACATTTTTACCAGCCTAATACTGAAAATAATTCATTAAATAACCCTAACCTCTACTTGCCTATGTACCTATCCCAACAGCACCTGAGCAAGCTAAATGAAGAACACTCCTTGGTGCTGCTATAGCATTCTTCCTTTCAAAGTTCTTCAAACAAATTTAAAAACAATGACTAGTGTATCAGGCAATATTTACTCAGTTGCCAGGAAAAGAGAAACATCTTTTGTAACTACATGAAGTAACAAGTGAATCATTCACAGAGCCAGGAACAGAAGCTGGGATTCTAAGCTCCTTTTAAGGTGGCATCTTCCCAAATATGGGTCCCAAAATGCTTGCTCATGACTGATACACCTCACTAGGACACTGAAGACATACCAACTTACAACACTGTTCTCTATCCCCTATACCACATGTCTTACCAGGCACAATTAATTCAATGTTCTGTTGTCTCACACCACCATTCATTCAACATCAAACACCTCAGCAAGGACTTTCTAATTAAACTACTGAAAAGGCTAGAACTTTTGTTCAAATTTTTTGTGGGTCTTTTATTCACAATTAAAATATCTTCACATTTAACTGCATTCACAACTATATGCATTATCTCTGCACACAGGAGCAGTGACCACTTCAATGCTGCAAGCAATTCTTGTGCTGCCCCTTCACCTCTAGAAAGAAGTGCCTATCTGCCTGTGCAAACGACTGAAATCTCCTGTGAAATTGCCTTATCTGCAACACTGCATGCAGAAGCATCCCTAGGTGTGCTGTGTTCAGCGTGGACTGGCTCCATGTGGTACTTTACACAAGCAAGCATCACTGCACAGGAAAGGCAGGTACCAGCACTTCCCATCCACATCTCGTAAGCCCAGGCACTCTCCAGAGTTCTCTTACCCTGCCTCAAAAACAACTAACTAGAGTTGCAACCTCTTCCCTTTCTGCACTGTCTCAGCAAGAAATCAAGGATTCCTCCACACTATGATGAAAAATTAGCTCCCTTGGTCTTCCCAAGACCACTCAACTGGAAGCAAAATAACCTCTGTCTCACATTACAGTCCCAGGAAAAGCCAAAGCCAGAGAGCACATTCCTATGCAGCCAGCAGTTCAGGCAGCCTCCAGCAAACCTGCACATTCCTCTCCACTGCAGGAAACATAGAACACACTGCTGGGACTCAGCAATCCATAATGATTCCATCAGTGGAGCAATACGTACTTGCTTTCTTCTGAAGATGAAGGGAAGAAGGAGAATGTCAAAAAAAAAAAAAAGAAGCAATAAAAAAAGTCAATCAAGAAAAAGAAAAGACTTCCATCACCACCACAGGGAAGTGAAGACACAAACCACAGCTCTGCATGCACACCACTCTTGCCAATGCCTGGATCTAAAGGCAAAGAAGTCCACTACAGCAGGATGCAAAGAGCATAGCCAAAAATCCATGCTAAATATTGCTGCCAAGCAAGGAATTTCTTGCCAGTATTTGTAAAACAAATTGGGCCTGTGCTGTAAATATCCCTGCATCTGTGTGCTGTTTGTTTCCACATGAAGGCTTGCAAACAGGCTTCACTGCACACTTGCAGTGGAAGAATAGCTTGAGCAATTCTGGTAGGACTCAGCTGCTCAGGCCCTACAGCTGCTCCTTTGTGACCTGTCACTTACAGCACTACTGCAGCCTCTCTCATAGAACTGTTGCAGTGAGGTGGGCAGCAGTTTGCAGCCACAAAAAAAAGACTATAACAAGCAAAGGAAAAAAGTCTTTCAAGGCAAAAAAAAATTGTTTAAATGTTACTTCAACAGTAGAAGCCTGCTTTCTGAATGCTTTAACAGTTTAACAAGCAAATCAACTACAAAACTTGGTTCAGGCTCAAACTATTTTTTGTTTGTTTTTTTTGTTTTGGTTCCGTGCCCCCCACCCCCACCCCGCCCCCACATCAAGACTTCCTTTGACACAAGCCAGTGTTCCATCTCACCTTGCTCCATTCATGAAGTTCACGGAGTCTGTTAAGACCACCCTCTGAACAGTTGGACAGATGACATATTTTTTCTGAGTTCTTCCCAAACAAGCCATCTGAATGGAAGCCAAGAGAGGATTACAGCTATTGTCATGTTACAGCACCCTGTCCCCTGCCTGCCACTCAGAAAGCAGCAATTTGATCCTACTATTACTGATATCCAAGCAAATGTTGTGAATTTGCAAATCTATTCCCAAGTCTTCCAGCCTCTAGCAGCAAGACCTTCATCAGGCTGTTTCACTCTCTGGAAACAGCTCACCGTTCATGACGAATAGGAAACCTCACTTAAATATTTTCCCACTATGGTTAGAGGAAAGGTACCACAAATACAAGGGTTCCTATGAAAACACCATGTGAATGAGACTTTAAAATACATTTCTTGCAAGTAAATAACATCACCAAGTTTGCTTTAGATGACAATATTTGGAAAGGGAGAGCATATTTGATGAATTTTTAATTTTTTTTTTTAAACAGCAAAACCAAACAAGATATTTCCCTCCCCATCATTTACAAACACAGGAGCAGGGACTGACCTGTTCAACTAAGTGCCAAAACTTATCTGGATTTGAAATTGAAGACCTAAACACTGAATCTTTTCTTCTCCAACTGTTAACTGCAATAAATGCTAGTGATGGGTATTGCTTAGTAGTCTTACAACAGCATTTTCAAGGGTCAGATGAATGGCCCCATCATTTCAGCAGTTGCATAGACATGCCATGTACACGCAGGGTAAGCAGTAAGTTCCCTAACACAAATGTAGCCTAAAACAAAAGGAAGACAGAAGATAAGGTAGTGACCACTCCATAGTCACTCCTCCTTTTGGAGTTGATTAGAAACTACAGCCACACAGCTGGTATCCTGTTTGCTAGCCATCATTATTGACAACCAAAACATTGTTTATCGATGCTTTAGTTCCAAAAGGAGAACTTATTTCAGAGGTATGCCAGATCCCCAAAACAACCTTCTCTTCATCAGGGTCAACAGAATTTATTTGCTGGCTTTTCAACAGGAGAGAAGAAGTACAGGCTTCACTGACATCCAAGGAACAGCACTTCTTTCTGATAGTAGATGACTTGGAACGCTACCCCCATCATTTGGGCAGAGATGAAAGTGTCTGTGCATTTAGATGAGTCCAGCAGAATGCAAGCATAAGACAGAAGCAGAAAGCTTCATGGGAGTAATACCTGCCTGGTGGCACAGGGAGAGGAGGACAGGTTAACTTTGATTTACCAATTACTTATTCTGGGTCACTGCTTGATGGATACATTTTGGCTTCAAAAGTGTAATTCTAAGGGAGCCACACAATTTTCAAAGCCGATTTAGGTTTGTGCAGCATGTTCAATTTGTTCAATCCACCCAAACACACAGGTAAGCAGAAAGCTGCTCCTCTGCAGCACAATGAGGGGAATTTGCTACCAGCAGGCAAAGCTCTCAAAGCTGCAGTGGCAGTACCATACTCAAGCTAAAGCCACACACTTGAGCAGAACCACAATGATGACTTGGTCTAGGAGATCCTGCTGTGGCAGGGATATTGGACTAGATGATCTTTCAAGGTCCCCTCCAATGCCTAGCAATTCTATGATTCTATGACTTTCAAATCTGCAAACCAGAAAGTACACATCCTATCATTCCTTCCCCTACAAGCAACCACTTAATAAATGCAGTTTAGCTGTCTTCACATCAAAAACTACAACAAACCTATATAAGCACAGACAAAGTTATTTGGAAAAAAACATGTCTTATTGAGAAACACAGTGGATGGATGCTTCAAAACCAAGCAAACAGTCCTACTGGTGGTACAGCATTTTCTGACAACAGAATTGTGTTGCCCTCCCATTTAGGCACAATACATAGGATTCCTCCTTCCCCAACCCATGGCAAAGCCAGAGCAATAAGAGTTTCCATGCTACATGGCCCCATGAAAGGGAATGCTAAATGGAGTCTCCAGGTTAAGGATGAAAAACATGCAGAAGAAGTGACAACAGCTGTAAGGAAGAGAGGATCGTAAGTTGTAGGCTTCCTACAGTCCTGAATAAACCGCACAGAATGACATGGGTTCAGTTACAAGTAAAAAAGTTTCAGAGACATCAAAAAAGAGATGTCAGCAATAAAAGCCAAAAAGAGAGAGGAACTGAAAAAAAAAAGGGAAATAAACAGAATGACACATACCCACAGTCTATCCAGCTTACAGTAGCTCGTCCTTTCACCTCCTGGGCCACGCTGGACAGCAACCTGAGTGAGCTTTCTGCAGCAGTAGCTGAAAAACAAAATAATAATAAATCCACAGCATTATTACTGCGCACAGTACAGTAATACTGCAAAAAACAATGGCGTGTTCCTTTGTTCTGAAGCTCTGGAAGAACATTTTGTCTAACTTGAGCAAATCAGTATGAGAAGCATCAGTAAAATCTGTGAAGCAGAAGCAGTGCTGGCTACCACTGAAGTTGGGTGGTACTTTCCTTCCACCCCTGTCAAGCAACACACTGACATCCATACCTCCATGAACACTCCCTGACCTACAGATATGGAACTATAAACTGTGCTATCTGCTGTAAACCAGCTTCCACCCCAACACTGCCTTTTCCTGTGGCCGAGCATGAACCGGTTTGTAACACTTGCTGGTAATAAGAGCAACTTCATTTAAGACTTTCAGCAGCAGTAAGGGCAAGTCATTCAGTATCTCTGCCTGCTACAACTCCCTGTCATATGCAGAAAATAGCTCATTGTTACTCTCATCATAACCCTGGGAGACACCCAAACCAAGAGTCATGAGGAGCTCTGAACTGTTAGCAGAAAGCACTCAGCAAAGATCCTTCCACTAAGTGGCTGTATTACAAATACTCAACAGAGATTTTTATAATGCTACACCACACGTGCGGATTTTTCAAAACACTTCCATTTCAAAAGTGTCTTATAAATGGTATTAAAAATAAACACAGAAGAAAAATGGGACAAGAGTTTGGGAGAGAGCAAGAGGTTCAAACAAGTACCAGTTCAAAAAAAAAAATAGTTTTAACAGAAACCGGTTCTTCTCTCAATAAAGAGAAAATAGAATACCAGGGCCTCTTACTTCCAGAACCTTTAAACGGGTGCTGCTCCACAATTACCTCAATGTAGGAGTTGCTATGCTGGGTCAAGTGAAATGCTTCAATACACCAGTATCCTGTCTCCAACACTTGGCAATCAAAGGTCTATATAGGTCAGGGTAGGCAAGCACAGGTAGTGGGTAGAGATATCTCACTCTAAACCTCCACAATTTTTATCTCAACAATCTCCTGAGTCAGAAACAGTTTATTTGTATTTAACAATCTCGCCTTGGGCGTGATGCCATCAGAGACGCCGGCCCACACAGGTTAGGTCTCAAGAAACCCTCCTACCTCCAGAATTGATAACAAACAACTGACACTTCTCTCCAACACAGGGACCCAGACACATGGGTGAATCCTTCCTATGAACTTATTCAATAAACACTTTAAGCATCGAAGACCAGCAGACTCATCCAAGAAAATCCACTAATTGAGCAGCCCTGGCAGACTACCCAGACAGTAGGGTGTCCTTTAAATGAGGACATCTCCTGAAACCAAGGAGTTTTCTGCATAAGACAGAATTACTCATCTGGTTTTGCTCAGCTGAGAAATAAAGCCTTTGTTCTAGCAGTACAGCCAGATGCTGGCCAATACCTCATTACAGCTTGGGGATGTGCATCTGGTGTTAGAGAACTTAATCTCCAAATTCCTGTGTCTTTCGACACCGAACCACAACCCCCATCCCCTCTTCCTAGGTGACAGATAAGCAAGAGATTTCTAATTGTGCAAGGATCACTGTTCTAGGAAGAAACAGTAATCCCACAGTCAGCTCTGGAGGCAACGCTTTAGACTGCTAAAGCCAACCAATTAAATAACAAAAACAGAAAAAAGAAATGTCTACAACATGGCTTTTGAACAATGCCCATAGGGCAACATTTATTTGATGAGTGTCAGAGCTGGAGTGTTCTGATGTGCTTCTAAAAATGAAAACAACCACACTTAAAATATTAAGCTTGAAAAGAAAATCGTCCCTTTAAAAAGTTGAAGAATATGGATGTCTTTATCTAAAGTGTTCCTCTCAAAATCAAAAGGCATTAGAAACTCTTTTATGACTTGCACTTTGAACTTGTTACTACAAAATCATCTGACCAATTTCAAGCACTTAACGTTTCCCACTACAGCAAAACACAAATATTTTTAACAAAATCTGAACTCACAGAACCACTAGGGATTAGAAGGGACCTTGTAAGATCATCTAGTCCAATCCCCCTGCCACAACAAGATCACCTAGATCAAGTTGCACAGGAACACATCCAGGTGGGTCTTGAACATCTCCAGAAAAGGAGACTCCACAAAACCCCTGGGCAGCCTGTTCCAATGCTCTGTTACCCTCACTGGGAAGAAGTTCCTTCTGATATTTATATGGAACCTATGCTCCAGCTTGCACCCACTGCTCATTGTCCTATCACTAGATGACCTTGAGAAGAGCCTGGCTCCATCCTCCTGACACCCACCACTCACATATTTATAGTCACTAATGAGGTCACCTCTCAGGTCTCTTCTCCAAGCTAAAGAGACACAGCTTCCTCTATCACATTAACTGCTTCAGAATATTTTCCCCAAACAAAGTTGATTATTCCAACACTTGAACTTTTTTGTGTGCAAAGTTTTCTGTCAATGGAGAGGGAGGATACTGGGTCACCACATACTGCTCTGATTTGCCACACTATAAACCCAGAGCAACTCTGCCAATGTCACTGTGTGTAACCGAGATAAGACGTTTGCAATAGGAGCCAACCCCAAACAAAGCATTACCATAGAATTACACAATGGTTTAGGTTGGAAAGAACCTCAGCAATCATCTAATTCCAATCACCCTGCCCTAGGCAGGGGCACCACACACTAAACCAAGTTGCCTGGGGCTTTTAACACTTCCAGGGATGGGGTATCCACAACCTCCCTGAGCAGCCTGTTCCAGTGCCTCATCACTCTCATACTGAGGAATTTCTTCCTAAGATCCAATATAAATCTACCCTCTTTTCTCTAGAAATTATTCCCCTTTGTCCTACCACTGGAGTCACCCAGAAAAACTCCCTCTGAAGCTTTCCTGTAGTCCCCTTTAGTTACTGGCAGGCTGCTATAAAGTCCACCTGAAGTCTTATCTTCTCTAGGCTGAACAGACCCAATTCCCTCAGTCTGTCCTGACAGTAAAGGTGCTCCAGCCCTCTGATCATCCTTGTGGACCTCATCTGGACTCAGTCTAACAGTTCTATGTCCTTTTGTATTTGGGACTCAGAAACAGTACTCCAGGTGAGGTCTCGTGAGAGCAGAGTAGAGGGGGAGCATCACCTCCCTTGATCTGCTGATGATGTTTCTTTTGATCCAGTTCTGCACTCACACACTACCAGTTCACTTTAAGCTTCTTATTTACCAACAACCCCAAGTCCCTCTTGGGACTGCTCTTAACCCATTCACCACCTAGAATGTGTTTGTGCTTGAGGTTACCCCAATCCAGATGTAAGACCTTATCTTGTACTGTGTGTCTGCAAGAAAGACAAGGGAGCAACAACAAAACCAAAACAGCACAAAATAAAATCATCCTAATGACACATTTTACTTCTTGCTCTATAATCACTTCGACATTCACAAGAGCATTCTGCACTTGAGCATGGAACTTCATCATTTCTTCATTTGACATGACGTCATACAAAAACTACACACCAAAACAAAAAAGGCAAAAGGGTACAGCAGGCACATAACAGAGCAAAAGGAGGAGCAAACATGCAGGTATAGTGAACAGCCAGAAATGAGAGCCTGAATGAGAGATTTAGGGGACAAGTGGCATGACATTAAATGCACCATTTCTCCCTCTTACACAAGCAACTAATTTTTTATTTTTGTTAATTAAAGTTGAAAGACGACCATGGGACATTCAAAGCTGTCAAAAGCAAAGATGAATTGATTTTAGTACTATAACTATTCATTAAGTCTTTCAGTGTCACCAGGAAACCAAAACTTGCAAACTGCTGTGATAAACAGTCCAAAAAGCTCTAACTGACAGTTATTATGAACAGCCAGTTTTGGAGACAAAGCCACAATAAAGTACATTTTTATCAACATGACAGAGCACTTAGACGACCAAATCAAGATGACACCAATCTTTAAACACAAGGAGCCTCTGAGTTAGAATAAAGGACACCGATGCTGAAGAACCCCTTCTAGTCACCTAGAAGCAGTTTACAGTTACATAAGGCAACACTAAAGAGAGAGCAAGTAAGCACAAATAGCTTAGTCATCTGAGCATGTACACAGGTAATCCACATGTTCAAATGCACAGAAAGATCTGTGACATTAAAAAAAAGCCTTACCGGATTTGGAATACAGCACTAGTATGTTATTCCTTGTCCTGAGCAGCTTCTTAAAATCCTTATGGTCACTTATTTTTTCTATGAGTGGAGATACCTTCAACGAGTACACGAACACTGACAAGAATGCCTACAAACACAAAGCCAGAAACATCAGTTACAGCTTTCATGCTGAGAAAGATAACAGAAAGTCAAACTCCTTTTGAAATTGCCTTGACCTTTCTCCATAATCTTGAGACACACTGCCTTAAATAAATTATCATATCGATTTGATGAGCAAAAACCAATAAAAAAAAAAAAGCTATACACACGATCCTATTGAAACTAGACTAGCACCACTCCCAGCAAGTATGCTTAAGAGGAAAGATGAGATAACCACTACATCAAGAGATGTGGTTTAGTTAAGTAGCTGTCCCCTTTAAAAGTTTGTTTCCTAGTCAGACAATCAGATTAAAATTATGTTAATTTAATATACTGTAGCAAGAGAGGCATCCAAATACCACATTGAGAGCAGTCTTGTGCCTAGATCTCAGAATACACTGCAAAAATGAATCAAGTATTTTGATAGCCCACAGAAGACAGCAAGAGTCATGAAGTTAAAATAACTAATACACACTGACACAGAGCAGACAAAGAAAATGAAAACAAAATCTGCAAGTAAAACAGCATCCCCTTTCTGGACCAACCACAATCCTCTCTACACTAACCACACTTACCAAGCAAAACAGGGCTTCCCACTCATCATACTATACCTCACACACACACCAGCGCCTTTGCCACAAGATCAAGTTTGGCTTCCACTGGCCTCATGGATTCATCTCTCTGCACCTCACTTCTGTATCTATGCAAATAAATATGGGGCTTTTGCTGCATGTTAGTCTATTTAAATCACAACTGCTCCACAGCAGTCTGTCTTTTGTCCTACTATAAATAAAATTCCTATGAAAATATGACCATAACCTTATCTAGGGCCTCTGCTGCTCATTTGTACTGCAATAATCTTCAATAATAATAATCTTATCCATCAGGTTGTGTTGCCTCCCTTCCACATTGTACTGAACTAATACTAAGGGAATGATTATGGGCAGCCTAACTGGAAAAATTATCTAGTTTACATTCACCTTACTGTAAAACCTTAATACTTAATCGCTTGGCTAAAAGCTTGAACTTATTTGCCTACTACACACAAGAGGTTCGAGGTTTTCTTAATTGCAGGATGAATTTTGCTTGTCTCTCGCTCCAACTGGGCTGGAAAATGTGTCCAGGGTGGATGTGAAGAAGAGGCTGGTCTTGCATCCCATGCAGTACAGATTGTAGCTTTCAAAACAAGGCACTATGCCAATCAAAGTCACATAGCCCCGGGCACTCACTTCATTACCAATTCTGCTATTTGCAAACATCACGTCACAGAGGCACAGAAACAAAACCTGCACCTATGAAACACACTTTACAAGCGCC
This sequence comes from Upupa epops, assembly GCA_013397515.1. Taxonomy (NCBI): domain Eukaryota; kingdom Metazoa; phylum Chordata; class Aves; order Bucerotiformes; family Upupidae; genus Upupa; species Upupa epops. The sequence goes on along the minus strand of VZRI01005815.1, from coordinate 86,405 downwards.
AGAAGTTTTTACATACAGAAAGGGAAGGGGAAGTCTTGGGATGAACAATGTAGGAGGAAGAAGTTGAGCTGAAACAGAGGTCATCCTCAAAAAAACACCAGGGCATGTTCAGGAATGTAAAATTACTAGAAGATACACCTACAACATAAAATACAAAAGCACAAGAGGTCACACAAGCTTAGGCTGAACAAGTTATCCAACTCTACAGGCAGAACTCCGACCACTGAGCCCTCTGACCAGATGGTCTAACTATGAGAAAGGAAGAAACACATTTGCAAGTCAGCCCCTACCTTCAGCCTAAAAATGTCCTTGATGCTTAAATTTGATCCACAGACTCACATTCTTATAAATCCAAATATCCAGAGCTCAGCCTTTCTACTTCAAGCTGATGTAAGAGAATCATTTGTGTATTTTCTGAGATAAATGCATGGTGTTGCCAATCAAAGCAGACAAATATAGTTGTGCTAAGTGAGGTGACAGAGACATGCAAACTGCAGCTCAAAACTCATCACCATCAGGGCCTGTACAGAAGGGAATAATTTAAAATTCACTTATGAGCATTTAATCCAAAGGAGTTTTTTTGAAACTTTTCCCTTCACATTAACTTTTTGTAAGTACCTAAATGCTTTGAATTTTTACTTATGCCTTGAGCGACAGAAGACAAGTAAACTTTACTGAAAATAAGGCTGAACACAGAGGGAAAAGGTGGAACTACGGGTTGTTTCTTTGGTTTAGAAAACTGGACTTAATTAAGGACATTCCAGTCTGTGAACTCACTGGCTAAAAGAAATAATTGGACTAAAAGTCACAAAGACCACTTTCAGCGTGACATCAAACGCTATTATGAACTTTGTTTAAGGCATCTGCAATGTTTTACTAATAGATAAGACATACACATATCCTATGTCTTTTCCTTCCAGAAAGGCTGTTAAGCCAATTTCAGGTCTGTTTAGTTTTTTTCCTCCTTATAATAGCAGAGCTATACACCTCTTGAAAAATTGGATACTGGAAACAGTGACGGCTTTAACTACTGCCTTGTCAGTGTTGCCACTAATGGAAAACTAACTGCGCTGGTAGAGCAGCATATTGCATATATTCACCGTGTCAACAAGCACACCAGTCAGCCCTACCAAATAAATAATTTCCCTTTAATTAAGATTAATGTTGCAGTCTTTACTGGTTATAGAATCCAAAAAGTCCAAACTGAAGACATTGGGTTGGACAGAAACACCCTGCCTGCACTTCTAAGGCAGCCACAGTAGTATTGGGCAGTTACTAGCTGAGAATTTCACCACCTCCCAGTATGTATTTGCACTATACCGTGTCTGCAAACTGGTAACAATTAAGCAGTTCCCTGCCCTGCACCTTTCTCCTGCTGAAATTAATGAACACCTTACCCAGGAATAAAGAAGAGGCCAAATTATCATTAAGTCTCCCAAAGAACCTCCCTCCACCTTTGCTGCCAGCTCCATTGAAGACCAAGTGATGCTGAGCAGCTGTTTTCACCTAATGGCAGTCGTGGCACTAGGCTGTTTTACCCTACTCTGGAGCCATCACTGCATCAACATTACCTGCAACTACAGCCTCACCTGGGCTACAGGCAATAGTTCTGGTAATAGCATGAAATTCAGAGAATGGGAAAGGAGAAACGTAAGGAAGTAGTTACATACTCCTCTCTGAAAACAAGGCTGCTATTCCTGCACAACCCACTGGCAAAACAGCAACACAGACATAGCTCATTTACATGCACTGGGCTACATAACTTTAATTGTGAGCTACGACTCTGGTATATTTACTCCCGACATTTTGCAGGAGAGCTCATCAGCCAGTCGCTGTCTGATCAAGCACAGTGCTCCTTGTTTAAATCCAGGGCACAAGAGATGAGCTCATTTTAAAAAAAGAAGAGGTCAAGAAAGGTGACAGCCCCTCCTGGGCAGGAAGCCTCTTTTCATATGCATCAGGAAGTGCCACAGTCACACATATGGAACGCTATAAATACGAAACAAGCTCAGCTTCCCTGTCACTTGAGGATTCTAAAGCTTCAGAATCTATTCACAACCACTGATAAGTTAAACACTCCAAACTTTTTTCTCAAGAAGCCACCTACCTTGGTACCCATAGAAGTAGAAGGTGTGTTAGGGCCAACACGTGCAACATCCGTGTCACCCCTGTCCTGTGATCGTTGTGCTGAAAAGAAACTGCAACTCAACTGAGGGAAGGTCTATTTTATTTCATGCAGTGTTTGCAAAGTGCTCAGCATAATGGCTCTACATCCACAGCTAGAATCAACACAACAGTCATCTAGTGTCCTCAGATGCAGCAATCTTCGGTGGAGACCCTCAGAAACAGACGGACTACATGTGACAGACTACGAAATGCAAATCTGGTAGCACTTCCAGTCTGCCGATTTCCCCCAGCTCAAGATCTCAATCTGAATTTATTTTCACAGAATTTTTATGGCACAGGTCGCACATCAGTCACATGATTGTAGTGTCTGATCTAAGATGCATGAAGGATTTTCAAGTGAAAAACATAAGTGAACCCAAAGCCTCAAGACAGTCAATTCAAAACTGCTGAGAGACACTGCTATTCAAGAACAACATACAAAACCACATATGTTCTAGCTCTGCCTCTGTTCTCCAAATCAAAGTATGTATTTAAATAGATGATCTTGCTAGCTAGGTGGAAAAAGGCTGATCAGTCAGAAATATTTCATTTTCCTTTTCTTTCCCCCACTCTGCAGCAATTCCTTGCAGAGCTGCTGAACTTATGCAAGTGTTAAAAGAGCAGCAAAATGCTCCACAATCACACTCCCTTGGAACTGGTACTGAAGAAACATCTGAGCTTTCAGAAACCCAGAGACAGACAGACAGAGGCAAATAAATATTTGCTAATTACACTTCCAGGACTGACCCTACTGAAAAAAGTCATCATCTCTCAGGCCGTGTTTTCTCAAAATCATCAAGGACCTGAGAAAGAAGTTTACTTCTCAAGTTTTCACTCCTTGAAACTCATTACTGAAAAGAAAAGAGTATCTTTCAAGCAGCCACAAGGAGGTATCGTTTTATTTTACATTTATTATTCAAACTAAATGTGATAAATGCCTAACTGTTGTTCCCACAGAACCCAGTTCAATTTATGAGTTGCTCCCACAAAAGCTTGTGACAGCATGGTCTTTTGCTAAGAATAAACAGCATGTCTGAGGAATAAGTGCATTTATTTATTTTATATCAAGAGCAATACAACACAATTTAAAAAAAAAGAAAATACAAATCAAAATTAAATAAGAAAAATATCAAAGAAGTAGCATTGTACACTGGAGAGAAAAATCTATTTCCTATTTCCAGCTTGAGAGCATGAAAATATATATTTCCCTGGACACAAATTATGCATTGAAAAGTGCAAATGGATATGCAGCTGAAACAGTGTTCAGGTCTGAGTCCATATGCCAGCATACAATTTTTATGTGCATACTAATACTTACATGTATAATTAGGTAGACAATTTGCACACTATTCATCAATAATAGCTGGGGCAGATGCAAACACCACTGATTCTAACCCAACTGCTGCTAGGCAGTCTTACACTCAAGCCACAACTTCAAAAGCTCTTTTTTTTAGCAAGGCATTGCCTTTGATTTCTGTCTTAGCTTAACCTCCCACTGATGTTATTCTCATTTTGGGGCAACAGCATTCAACCCAGTGTAAATATGATCAATGAATGACCCTGTACACACAAAACAAATTGTGTCTGACAAGGCATTTTGTGGCAATGAACAAACCTGCCTCAAGATTCCAAGCAGTAAGGGAGATGACTGAAATTAATTTCAGAATTATTTTCTTTAGGAGGGAAGCAGTTCACAGTCTTAACATAAGTCTCCTCTGCTACACTTAAGTGGGGGTTAGGAAAAGAAACAGACAAGAAATCATCAGAACAATAGCTAGTTTCATGTTCCCTTTCTTACTCAGTTCACAAAACGAATATTGTGGTGGAACTCATGTTTAACTTCAGAAGGTGGATTTGAAGGAACACTTCTATATTGCAGTGATGGAGGTTCGAGTGGCACAGCCACGTCCTGGAACAGGAGAGCTACGCTTGTACTGAAAATACCAGGTCTAAGTCATCTCTGGGCAAGCACAAGAGGTTAACATACCTGTTGCTCCCTTCCCCTTAGTTTGTCCTCACTTAAAAATACGAGATGTTCAAATTCAAAGCCCCCTTTGTTTACAAGATTCACAGTTTGACTGCAGATGTTTCATCCTCCTTGTTCATCACACAAACCCCTCTTGACTTTGTGCAATAATTGCTTGCTTTCCACTCTCAAGCCCTCCCTCAGCTGCTACTTACATTCAGTGTTGCCGCTTTGATCACAGAGCCATTTGTAACAAATACCTTCTAGTGATAAGTAGGACAGCCCCCTGTTTTCATTCATGAGTACTTGTAGAAACATTTTAATCAAATCAGATGAGGGGAGACAGGTTATGTCTATAATCCAATGGTACCTCAAGGAAGCCTGCTAAGAATTTGTTATTTTAATGAAGGGAGAAGAGGAAGAGTAGCACTCTCAAAACTTCAGAGGTCACAGCTGAAGTAGCTCCTGCAATCCTGCTGGGACCACAAAACGCAACCGCAACTGTAGAGGTTTCCAAACTGCAAACCACTGAGGAACCCATGCACAGAGGCTGCAGCATGTTACTTTGCAACTCATCTGAAAAGCCATCTACCGGTTTGGTGGGGAGTGGCCACTCATGGAACCTAAAATAGCTTGAGATGGGAAGTTGAGGAGCACTCCAGCAGCAGCACCAGAACATCCACAACCGCAGCATTAGAAAACCATATTTTTGCCAGACAGATTTACATTTGTGGACACTCCCATTGGACACTTCCTGAGGTTTGCTTATTTCCCATAAGCCCCACGTAGAAGGTCACTGTTCTTACCCTACATATAACTCAGAGCAATTAACTCTCACCTCAAGCCATCCAAGGAATAAAAAAAGCCCAAGTACTGCTGATATTTTATTGCGGTGGGTCATATTTGCAAGAGGCAAGTGTTGTATCTTCTTTTATCCACAAAGGCAGGCAAATTAAAATCCTGACACAGTGTCGTGGTATTCTTTAACTTAAGCTGAAGAATGCCACAAATAAGGTACTCCATTTAATGTGGTGCTTGCTATGCTCAAATTTCCAAATATAGAAGATAGGAAAAAATACCATGGAGACATCAAGATTTGACTAGACTCCACTGTTCACATTGTTCTTAAAAACTGGATTTTAAGAAACATAAGACACAGACATAATAATCTGTGCTAAAGACTCTTCTTAAGGGCTCTGTGCAGTAAATTAATCGTATGGTTTATCACCGATTTTCAAATGCTTAGCAAAGGAAAACCTGTGCAACTATTTACTAATTAAGAACTCACTGTAATAGGGTCAATTACTAATGCTGACAAAGAACTTTCTCCTTATGAACACAAAGCTTGTTCTCTGTTCAAGAGAGGCACTGGGGCCATATGTATTCAATAAGCTGTTGATGACATGATGTTTCAGATATCACTTCTGAACAAGCACATTTGGATGACTTCATAAACTAAGGACATAAGAAAAGCATATGCCATGTAATCTTCCACTAAAAATTGGGTTTTGAAGCAGTCTAAAGTAGTATCACCTACTCAATAAACACATATGAGATGCTATAAAAAGAAGATAAAATCACTATTAATGGGACTTATAAAGAAGAAGGGGTGAAAAATGACACCTGAAAATCCTTAGCATTTTATACACTTGCTATCTTCAAAGCATTGCACAAATATCAACTAATTAATCCTCACATTCTTCTGCAAGGTGATAGGATAGAAAGCTTAATTTAAATAGTCAGAGTAAGGCTCACACAGAAATGAAGTCATCTGCAAGAGGCAAAAGGAAGGCAGCAATAGAGCGAGCTGGCACACAGCTGATCCTAGAGCAGCACACAACCAGAGTCCTGGTGTGCCATCTTCTGAGAAGTGAGGAGAAGAAAGCAAGCAAGCGTCTGTTTGCAGTCACCCAGCAAATATGCCATGACTATAAACCCAAATCAAGACATGAAGACAACCACAAATGAGATTAGCTTTGTTATCTGTGTTCTGCAAGCATGTAAATCACAGCACCCTCCACCAGCTATCAGATATTCACAGCTAGGAAAGTGCTGAAACTTGAGACGTGCTTTGCCATCACATTTTTTTGCCATTCGCAAACTTGAAACGGTGACATGGTCAGAGTAAACCACAACTTACTTCCAAAGTGAACCTGGACACATCAAGAAATGCTAGTTTCTGATTCTGCTTGCAAATTGTTTTCAGCTTTTTCACACACCTCTGAACAATGGTGCCCTGCCATCAATCTTACTGAAGGAACTCAAGGAATCACACCATCCAGAAAGCAAGAGACAACAGAACAAGCACTTCTTGCACTACCCACAGCTCTTGATATCATGAATACACCCCTAGACTGAAATACCACTTCTGATGACTACTACATTCTTGTGACAATATTCCAGGCCCTCTGAAATAACCAAACCAATCCTCAAAGCCAAAGTTTTATTTGGGAAGGGCATCAGAGGAGTCAGAGCACAGCCCACCTCACATGCTTTACAAATACATATTTTGAGGAAGGAACAGCAAGTAAAGGATTTGCCCCTGCAATAACCTTCCTCTGACTGTGGCAGGTTCTGCAGTACAAACAGTAGTGGATAAGAAGAGGCACTCCTGAACTCAAGCCCAAACACCACTTGAGCACTGCAACACTAGCACCCTGCCTGCAAACTCACGAGGCAAAGCCACGGCTACCACACTGCAGAGCTACGTGTAACACAAGGAGTGACACATGGCTGAGCAATCCCCATAGGTCAGGATGTGCTCACTAGTGTGTTCCCATGATGTTACTGTGACATAAGGAGCTGGAAGCCTGAAATGTTCTTTTCAAGCCTTTCTTCAAAAGACAGTGAGTTTGAATGGCACAGCAGCCTGTTTCCCAACGACTGTAAGTCAGTCATTCTCATGATTCAGTTTCTCTGTCATTAAGTCAACACTTGGGAGATGAACTAACCTTTGCCACATTGGCCTGAGTTAACTCTCTCCAGTGTTTGCAAAGCAAACAGATCCCTGATGTATAATCCTGTTGGGAGCAGCGGGTGGTCTCTTCTAGGGAAAGGATGGCACTGGATATATCAGAGGAAATACAAATCCACCTTGGTGGAAAACTCCTTCCCAATGCTTTTAACAGCAAATTCAGTTCTTTAAGCATGAAATATAGCCAACCACTTGACAGGGTAAAGTATCTCTAACCACAACTTTGTATGAAAAGGGTACGGGCAGCTGACTCTTTCAAGAAATAAAACTGTACAACAGGTGGAGATCACTCAGTATCTCACTCACATGTGTCACATAGTCACAGTGCTGCAGAATATAATAACATATTCTAATAGAAAATACTGAAGTGTTTTATTCATTCAGCTTTTTTAGTTTTCCTTTTACAAATGCAGCCTTATACAGATAAGGATTTCAATTTTAGGAGGCCACCTCCAATGTTGGGTCCTACTTTAAAAATAAGCTAAATTTTTCAGGAGTGCTATGCACATCCAACTCTAGCACATCCATCCCAGATGCACTGAAGGACTCAGCACTTCCAGGAAAGAAAATAAATAAATAAATCACAATTGGCTGTATAAAAGCCAAGGACACACAACGTTCTCATTAACCTCTGTCCTGTCAAGCAGCTGGCATTACCTTTGCCTTAACTTTACATCCTGAATTAACAGCCTCACTGACTTTGCAAACATTGACTTAAGAAAAATTCAAAAGCAGGTTTTGCAATGTCACAGCTGTAGGCTAGTTTTCTAATCCTGGCATACTGCAAGTTACATATTTCAAGATGAAAAATCACACCTTCAAGTGCAAGATAATGCAAATTGGAAGAAATAATTTAAACTACTTGTACACAGCAAACAGGGAAGAATTAGCTGAATCAACAGCTCAATGAAGACATCTGCTCAGTATGCAGCCTCACAGAGCAAATAAAATGCTGGGGCAAATTAAGAAGGGTAAGAGAGAATAACATAGATAAATTATAAAGACTTCATATAATTTCAGTGACAATGGCACGCCCACTTTGCTCATCTCAAAGACACCAGCTCTGCAATACAAAATGTCCAAAGGCAAGGCAGCTAGAATAGTCTTCAACAACAGATTCACAAGAAAGCTGGGAATAAACATCTTTTGATCTGCACAAGAGATCATAACAAAACACATTAACATAAAATAAATGATACAGTAAGATAAGGCTTGCCGATCTGATCACAGTGGATACAGACAGAAGTACCACCGATAACTCCATGTGTTTAGTTCTTTTAAACGAAAGGAAAATTCAGTCCACTTGTACCTCCACTTGGTCCATTGTACACACTTAATCCAAGAACTATACTGTTAAATATCACTGAAAAAAAGTACTGTGTATATTAAAGATGAGTCACCGGGAGGAAAAAAGACACACTCAGACCTCTCAAACATTTTAGAAGACATTCAGCCTGACTTGTGTTTCACTTGAAATCAATAAATAAACAGCAGACAGCAGAGGTCTGAGCTTCCAGACCAAGCTTAGAGCAAAACAAAAATTGTTCAGGATGCACTGCAATTTTTTCGCTCCTCCTGAAAGAGAGCTGGGCCCCTGCCAGAGGCAAAAGGGTACATCCAACAGTCGATGCCTTCTGTCCCATCATGACAATTCCAGCATCAGCACAGAACAAGCACAGGACAATTAGCAATTCCGCATTTGATTTGTATGAATTAGATGAGCACTCCTGGGTCATGCCTTTCCAAACACATTTCAGATCACACGCGTTTAAAGAAATTAACATAATTCTTCATTAATTATTAACTTCTGCCCAGGCAGAAGAAAGACCTGGAGTTCATGTCAATAAACTCAACGGTTTTGAGGCAGCCTTCACCAATATTTTGAGCTATTCGTGCTAATTTCTGCGGATAAAACAGAACTGAAATGTTTCCATAAGGTTGGGAGTCTCCTTGAGGTAAGGACCGTCCTACTTAGAGCAGTACCAATGAAACACAGCCCAAGTCTTCGAGGACACACTAAGATGGAACGACAACGCTGCCGATGCGCGGACGGAGGCAGGGGTGGAGGGGTGGCCAGGCACACCCCCCACTCTGGGCTGCCCTTGGATCCCTCACCCCACCCCGGACTACCCACGCACAGGTGCACAAAGCCAGGCTGCCACCGCGGCACGGATTTCCACCCCAAAGTCAGGCGCGGGCAAAGGGAAGCCCTTAGGGCCAGGGGAGAGCAGGCTGGGGGGCGCTGCCGGGGGCTCCATTCCGCACCCGCTCGGGCAGACGCGGCCGCACGCTGAAGGCGGAGTGAAGGAGGTACTTTGAGAGATTTTTGGAGATAACGGGAGGAAGGGGGAAGCAGGAGAGCGGTACCGGGCTGAGCCTGGACAAACACCAGGTAGAGAAGCTGCCCGTACCCAGCTACACCGCGCTGTGCCGTGCCAGGGGGCAGCCGCCGCACGCAGCCCCGGGGGCCCGTCCCGATCCCAACTTTCGCCTAACTCCGCCGGCCGCGCCGCC
>VZRI01005815.1:52602-63952 GCA_013397515.1 Upupa epops | reverse complement strand
GGTTCAACAAACTGTTGTCTTTCTAGCAAAGTTGCTTCATTGCCTGTTGAACTCTCGGTGAAAGCTGGTTGTTGTGCTAAAATTACAAGCACCAACACAAACCAATTTAGACCCTCTTCCTAAACCATTTTATTTTGTCATCTCTTTGTCAGAGGAATCCCCTTTCTTTAGATGGTATCTACCTCCATGGTGGATTAGCTGGAGATGTTAGATTTAGCCCTTATGTGAGGAGGAAGTTTTTCACCGTGAGAGTGGTGAGAGCCTGGAATGGATTGTCCAAGGAGGTAGTTGGGGCCCAGTCGCTGGAGGTGTTTAAGGCTGGGCTGGATGAGGGTCTGGCCAGCGTGATCTAGGGTGGGGTGTCCCTGGCCATGACAGGGGGGTTGGAACTGGATGATCCTGCGGTCCCTTCCAACCCTGACTGATTCTATAACTTCTTCCCACTGAGGGTGATGGGGCACTGGAGGGGGCTACCTGGGGGGTTTGTAGAGTCTTTTTCTCTAGAGATATTTGGTCTGGGTGATCCTGCTGTGGCAGGGGGATTGGACTGGATGATCCTTCCAGGTTGCTTCCAGTCTGTAATGTTCTGTTCTGTGACTTGGTCTAGGTGTCCTACTGTGGCAGGAGTGTTGGACTAAATGATCTTTTGAGGTCCCTTCCAATCTCTGATGATTCTGTGATTCTATGATCTTATTAGTGTACTTTGTGCTGTTTTGTTGCAATGTTGTTACAGTAATATGTATTTTCTATTTCTTCTTGAATCAGTCTCAAGATGGTCCTAAAATACATAAATGAGTATGTTCAATTATGTGTGATCTGTGGATTCTTCTTTATCACAGATCTCTTGTGTTCTTGTTCCTGCCATGCCTTTATCAGATTGGTTATGTATTTATAAATGGCAAACTTTGAGTGGAAGCTGATTTGTTTTAATATTGTCTACACACAGGAAGAGCTTAAGGGCAAGAATGTTCTCTCTAGTTGACATATAAACATAATTTCTTCATAAGGGATATAGATATATTTGAGTTACATAAATCAGAAAGCTTAGCCTTCTGTATCATAATGACCTAGTGCAAATGGATGACATGACTTATACAAAGGAAAATCATGATTCTCAAATGTGATGGAATTGCAAAACTATGACTCTAATGAAAATCTGTTGTTTATATGTTGTGTTAATACTTAAGTACTGCAATTCATACAAGCAAGATTACATAATGAGACAACAAAATAGGTTAATTTTTCTGTGATGTCAACTTATGTTCCTTGGTTAAAGCATGTTGTGTGGAAAAAGCACAGATGATTTCTGATATGGCTTTGCTATTGGAATTGTATTTACTGCACTACAATGCCCTTTTAATTTTCCTTCTTTTTACAGCCGTTTATTGTTTTTCTCTTATCATGGGGCCTATTTGTTTTGTAATTGCATTTTGGCAGATTAATTTGCTAAGATAAGTATCAAATGTATTTGCCCACATGGTTAGTAATGTATTTTAAGTAGTTTAAAAATCCATTTGACCTTTCACCTTTGATGTGTTGCTGAGTTCTGAGTTTCCTCATATACTTCATCAGGCATATGAGTAAAACAGCTTCCTTTCTTTGGAGTAATTTTGTGTTTTGTATGATAAGCAATGCAGGGAGAATAGATGCTCTTTGTTTACAAACAACAGAGTCCTATTCAATTGTTAAACAAGTGTTATTAATTATTTACATTGTGATAGTTCTGCAGAGACACCATCATGGAGCAGAGCTCTATTATGTTAGCTGCTATACCAAACATAGATGAAAAGACAGTAGTAACTATTCCTTATGACCAGTATGCTAAGTTGCCCGAGGTAACAATCATTTGTTTATGAAATGCAGCAAAACGGTCTGGATTAATCCAAATAAAGAAGTGTAATTGTACTACTAAAATCATTTGTGGTAAGGATGAAAGAAACAAAACTAGAAAAGAATGTGCTAGATTAACCTCACATCTGTTTACTGTTATAATAATAAAGGCATCAGCTATTCAACTCTTCAGAAGGGGACAAAAAAAAGACTGAAGAAGAATCGAGATGGTCATGAAAGGAAAAATGTTAAAGGGAGTGAGGCATTTTTTAGTGACTGCTTCCTACATCACCTTCTGCAGGCTGAGATACACCAGCACACCACTGGAGCATGAAAGTCAGAGCAGGCCAGGATGTAGAGGAAGGCCTAGATGACCCATTATTCTTGTCAGCTTTGGCTAAAACCCAAACAATCACCAAGTTCCTGTTCTTGCTCATTCTTCTGGATCTTTTTTCCTTCCAATCTATTTTGTTCTCTTTTTAGTTTTTTTTTTTAATAAAGGTTTTGCTTTGTTGTCCAACATCACAAGACCTTGTTGCAATCACATTACATAAGCTGAGATCCCTATGTTCAAAGTTATGAATCCTATTAAACTTCTTGGGATTGGTTATGATTGCATCCAGGAGTCACTTATCCTATCAAAGTTAATGTAACACTAATGAGAGCTCACAGTCTAGAAGCAGCTCTAAACATATTAAAGGGCTATTATATATTCTAATTTTGGACCCTGAACTATTTGAAAGTATTTCTGTTATTAGTAAAACCAACATCAGAGGGTGTCAGGTGCCGCAGAAGACCCATATTTAAAAGAATGATACAGGAAGTCTGTTTGTGGTGTGGAAACCGAAGTCTGTAAACTTACAGGCAACATTCTGATTACCGGATTACTTTTTTCCCCCCTATCACATTGTTGTTTCCAGCAGATTTTCATTAATTGTCTTTGCTTCTTTTTCAGTATTCCAGTTTCATGGACAGCCAACATTGGATTCCTCTGAATTCTCCAGAAGCAACAGCTTCCCACAAAGCCTCATTCCCTTCAGAGTGCCTGTTTAGACATGGTTTGTATGTCAGGAATGAAGTCAGGCATGCCTTTTTCCTGTATGTTTGCTAGATGGTACTTAACCTACTGTGCCAGAATCTAGAGAAAATTGTTTTCTTCTCTAGACTTTTTTGTTAGAAAAAACGGTTTTCTTTTGTTCTAAGAGGGTCTTTTCCATTAAGCTTTTTGGGAAACAATCTCTGCTAGAAGACATGATCATAATCGTAAGTGCATCTCAGTACTGCAATTCACGTGTAAGAATTACTGAGAGCAGCCTCTGTCATTTAATCTGAACCACAGGGGTCTAAAAAAGAAGCAGGAAAAAACTGTTCAATTTGTCGACAGCAAATCTGATGAAAAATGTACAGCTCTGGTCTGGTTTTTGTGGAGAGTGAGCTTTTCACAGAACTATTTTAATTAAAACTATTTCTTGTCAATGGTACTTGTCTTCTGTGATGATTACAGCTGATCATTACTAGCTAGCATAACTAGCTGTTATAAATTGTTTAGCATTATCAGAAGTTTTCATATACTTAAGTTGATTATCTTGTAGTCTTCTTTTTAGGCTGCTTTTTCACCCTTGGTGGGTCATGTCCATGTGACTGCTGCGATGCACCATTTCTCTGTACAAATAAAATGAAATAGGAGGGCACACTGATCTATTTATCTGTGACATGGAACAACTTAACCTATGAATACTGTTTTATGACACCCTGACTACAGTTCCCAAGAGGCAATGCAGCTAAGCTTAGGAATGAAAATATTTTTCTTTTTTGATGCTCCTCCAGACTATCCTATCTAAAAAAAAAAAATATCCTTAACTGCCTGTTTTCCAAGCAGCTCTAACCAGGAGTCCTCAATGAGACAGTAGAAGAAATAACAGAAGAGAAACCTAGTTAAGCAAAAAAAAGAAACATAGGCTTCAATTTTTCAGATGTCATTGTCTTCTAATGAGTTTATTTTCTATATCAGGTACTTAGGCTGACTTCAGAAAAATTGGAAGTTAATAATGATCAGTCTACTTTTATTCTGCACATAACTGTAGAGGTTATGATGCATGGCATAATTGCAGTGAATTGAATATTTCCCTTTTATGGCTGGCTGCAGAGACTGTTGCTCAAGTTTAGGTGAAAGAGTTCCTCTATCATTTAGGCATCAGGAATTTGTGCTTCTGCTACAAAGATTTTCAGACTTGATCCTGATTGGCACTTGTAGACAGCTACATTTAATTATTGTACAAACAACATTGTATTATCATTCTCTATGTTTTGGACTTAGTGTGAGAATAATGTTAGCAACACACGGATGTTTCAGTTGTTTTTAAGTGGTACTTGTCCTAAGTTAAGGATTTTTCAGTTTCCCCTCCTCTGCCAGCAAGCAGGTTTTTGGGAAGGAGCATGGCCAGGACAGCTGACCCAAACTAGCCAAAAGGATATTCTGTACTATAGAATGTCATGCTTGGTAAATAAACTGGGGGGGAGTTGGCTGATAAGGTGCGGATCAGTAATCGGGCATGGGTTATCAGATGGTGTGCAATTACATTGTGCATCACTTGTTGTTTTTAATTGCTATTAATATATTTGATGTTACTTTAGTTATTAAACTGCTCTTATCTCGGGCCATGAGCTTTATTTTTTTTCTAATTCTCTTCCCCATCCCACTAGGAGTGAGAAGTCAGCAATTTGCTACAGAGTGGCTGCTGACTGAGGTTAAACTACAACACTCTGAAAGAGGTTAAAAGTAATAGAGAAAACCCAGGGTTATATCTAGCATAGTTCCAACACCATTCTGTCTCTTATTCACTAAGTACTTATTTATCTATTTTCTTGAGAAAGACAATCAACATGCAAACAAAAAGAGGATGTATTATGTATATTTACAAGCAAGTGAAACACAACAAAGAAAATAGAGGGAATTGTACATTTAAAATATTCTTGAAGATAAGACACTAGGGATAAAGAGAAATTTCTTTAATGTATTCAAGTACATTGGCCCAAATCCATGGTGACTATTAATCCATAGCTCACAGATGAATTTATTTCACTGTTATTTAAAGACAGAACAAAACCTAACTATCGAGCAATTGAATTGAGCTTGACAACCTCAGCACAGACAACAATGTCTGGGTTAGAATAGAGAAAACATGTTTAATTACATAGCTGCCACTAAAGAAAGCTACAGCTTTAATTCATGACTGAGAAGAGCTGGATTCACTTCTTGTGAAAGTCTTCTCTCTCTGTGCCCATTTCTGGCAAAATGTGGCTAAATTTTGAAGGGAAGGATGTAATGACACTGTTGCCTTTGCTGACTGACAAAAGGATGAGCAAATTTCACAGTAGTTGTCCTGCACAACGAACATGGGATCTGGCAGCTGAGCAGCTGTGGGACGGTATCTCCCCTGAGACAGGACCCAGCCTGGGTGGCTGCATGGCTGAGTATGTCTTCTCCACTGAAAGCTGAGCTGGGTGAGCTTCCATAAGCTTGCCTACCATCCATCCCCTGTCCCTCAGGACTGAGTGCGGTGCCGTCATAGTGTTGACAGTGGTAAAGGGAGGGCAGTCTTCAGCAGAGCCGGTGGAACTGGACCCTGCCATCAGGTCATGAGCTGGCTGGTGGCTCTTCTGGAAGATGTAAAGGCCTAAAGGCCTTCAGTCCTCTGTTGTGTGCTAGGCTCAAGATTTACACTTGTAACTGAATTATAGGACCTGTGAGATAGTTTCTTGGGGTTTTGGCAGGAAACTTATGATGGTCCCTCCTTGGAGTGACAGGGGATCTATGGGTGGGTGCTAGGTCCCTCTCAATACTCACCCAACCCAGACGTAGTTTCATCAGTTGTGAAGGGACAGAAAGGTGTCAGAGTGCTGCTGAACTCAGTGCCTGAGGCTAGAGTTCCTAAGGGGGTTTGTCCTGCTTGGCAGTGGCTATTGGAAATGTCCTGCTTGAGGCAGCCACCAGGGCTGAGGGACTGCTCGTTGGTAGCAGGAGGAGGAGGCACCTGTTGGTAAGTTTCTGTGTGGATTTCATTTAAAAAAGATTTGATCAGGGAAGAAAAATGCAAACTTTGTGATGCTGCTTCACATGGAATGGGCGCCAGGGAGTTACACTAGCTGTCAGCCCCCTGGGGTCTGAGGAGGACTCTTGAGGGGCAGAACACTTCCTCTCTGCCAGGGAGCAGGGTATGGGGCTGGCATCAAGCAGCTGTGGCCCCAAGCATCAGGTATGTACTTCCCAGGAACAGAGACCCAGCTTGGTGGGATCCACGAATAAAGATGTAGTGAGCTGGAGACCAGCACAGTCTGGCACAGGAACTGAGGGTACTGGTCTGAGCTGGAGTTGCATCTTGGGTTGTGGGCAGGTGAGGGTAGGTAAGCCCCAGGGGTTGGTCAGGGTGTTCAGATCTAAAGGTACACTCAGAGCCCTGGCAGTGGGCTGTATACTACTGCAGTAACTGAATGAGGAATGAAGTTATCAGAGCACTCCATAAAAGGAAGCATCTGATAAAAATAAGCATTTTTACTGAGCATGTACTTCAGCTGTGGAACATACTGTCTCAGAAAGCCACTGAGACCTTAAAGAGATTGAAGAGAGTTTGGTCAGTTATATTACAGCAAGATTGCCCAGATTTAGCATAATTTATGTCAGATTTTAGAGAGATTTTAAAGTGTGTGCTCCAGGGAAGAACTGAGTCCCTCAAGAGTTTAATTTGAGATTTAAAGCAGAGGAAAGAAGTGTATGCATGGCACTGTCCTCTTAAGCTACTCTTAGAGAGAATACTGATCTGAACAGATTGCCAAGTTGATAACATATGACAATTCCTATACTTTAGGCTAAGTGCATCCATAAAAAACAGTGTGTGTGAAGGGCGTGTGATTTTGGATTTTATGAGGGCTACACCAGTGTAACTGCTGACAAATGAAAGCATATCTGACCTAAGCATTTTCAATCAGTGAGGTTCCATCCTTCAGGAAAGAAGAATAACTGACAAAAACGAATTGCTTCCACAAATGAATTCAGGTTTCTTGCTCTTTTATCTGATATTAGCTTTTTGTTCTCTCTCCCTTGCCCTCCATTTTTATTCTTGCATGCATAGGAGACAGGAATCTTCCATCACTTAGGTAGTGGCTTGTACTTACAAAACCAATCCAGTGTTACAGCATTTCTAATGACATGTGAAAAATCACCTGTGGATGTACCAATATATCAGCACAGCAAACAATAAACAGGGCATGGAATCCCGTTGCAACTCACACGAGTTTAGCAGAGCGCTGATCTCTCCCATCAGGTGCAAGCATCCCCTGTTACCCTGCTCACAAATTGTTTTCTATTTGTTTACAATAGTTTGAGCCATCTCACATGTTGTTATTCAAAGTCTGACAACAGTAATGCAGGAACTTGGTGATTTTCAAATATTTATTGTATGGCCACAATCTGTACCTCATATCTTTCATGGATTCTGTTTTTCTTTGCAGTGTCCCAGTCCTTTTCTTATTATTTTTTCCCACATACACTAAAACTACCACAAAAATAGTTGAGCAAAATTGGACTAATTATAGGGAGCAATGTGAAACTGCGCTTCCTTCTAAAGGAGCTGCACATCTACTTTGCTGTACTCCATCATTCAGCAGTCTCTTGGCCAAAGTGTTGGGACTTTACAGTAGTTATAGAGAACTCTTCTTCTGTTGCATGCAGATGTTTAATTCTTCTCTCCAGCTTAACCTACATGTTGGTTCTCTCTTCTCACTGGTTTGTTGCCCTCTAGTTTTCAGCACTGGCTGAAAGTCTGCTCATAGCTGGATTCTTGTTGGAGACATTTGACACAGAAAGACATCAAAAAGTGTGGTTTTTTTGAGTTTTGCTAGAAAAAAAAGCAACTCAACCCGAAACCCAACAAAAAACTAAGAAAAAAATAATTTAGAAATCATAGATTAATTTTGACCTGAGATTTAAGAAGCAGCAGGACAGCACAGCTCTGAGACCTGACAGATGCCTTGCAGCTACGAGAACAGTGATTTTAGTAGATGAAATTTGAGAATTGCTGTGTTTGCTGAATCAGCAAAACTGCCTGCCTGGAAACTGAACTGCTAAATTCTTGAACAACAATGAAAAGATCTTGCCTGGCTTCTCCCTGCTATTCAGACAGAAAGAATTAGGGCTGGACTACAAATGAAAATCTGGATTAAAGTGAACCTGAACTTTCATAAAATTAAGACCTTCAGCTGCTCTTCACAGCTGGCTCTATCAAAGGATATGATTATTCAGACCTATTCAAACACTCCCAAACTTTGGAGCTGAATCTAAATTCTAGCATTGTTATTCAGGCTCATCAACCAAACAGCTCTGAGTAACTCCAAGTGGTTATAATGCAAGATATGCAGTGAGGTAGAGGATTTGTGCTTCAGTGTCAATCACAGAACTTGAAGACTCATCAGTGCTGTCATTTGTAGCAACATGGCACCAATGTCCAAAGCTTGTTTTGATTTGTGCAATGAAAAACTATTGATACTTAGGCTGCCTAACACTTTCCTTTGCTCCTTACAGTTTGAAGTGAGTACTGCTCCTACAGCTCAGCATCTGATATGTTTGCTTACCTGGTACAGTGTTTTTTGGCAGTGATTAATGAAAGTTTTGAAGCAGAGCGTATAACCATGATGAGCATTGACAGGCAAATCTGCAAACATTAAAGGATAATGTTCCTGAGGGAGGGAAAACCACTGACTGTTACCTCAGCCTGGCTGCTTACATGTTGGTCCAATCATATTGTTCAGAAATTGTTACACTTCAGCTCCTAAAGGTCTGAATACATTTATTAATGAGAATAAATGTCTATAGCCCCTAGCCCAATCTGAACCTATAGAAACCTGTAGCCAGCTTCTCTGATTTAATCAAACCCAGGCAGACAATTCATAATGGAATGTTCATTTTCTTCTGCGGTAAAATTAAAGCTGTCAGCAGTATGCTTCTACATGGAAACCAGGAGATGCAGAAATGACTGCACAATTGAAAAACCTGGTGGTAGCCCCGTGTTTGTCACACCAGAGTATACAAGTAAAAATGGCCCAGGTCATCAGTGTATCTAAGCAAATGCCTGCCTTGAATATCACTGTCTTTCCCTGAACTTTAATGGGATTTTGGGCCATGGTTCAAGGATAAATCAGTATTTATGTTCCTTAAACACCTGAGATGGGCTTGCTCATGACTTTCTTGCTTTGCTAGCTCAGGGTTTATAACTCTACAAGTTGATTTCTGTCCTGGTCTGTCTAAATATTTCAAGTACATATACAAATGTAAAACAAATCTTCTGCTAATATTCCGTCTCTCTGATCTCATGACATCCAGGACACAAACCACTGATCTTTCCAATGATCTGACGTACAAATCTAGTTTTAGAAGGCACTGGCAGCTAATCACTCCTTCAGCTGCAATACCTACATTGCTGCATCTCTGTTGCATGTGAGTAGCTTGGAAAATGAAGTTAAACCTGTACAATAGAAGCAATTTAATACATGATTTAGAATTTTAACCATCTTACCACAAATTAATTTGCACGCTTGCAAATCCTTACTTGTCTCAGAAAACCTAGGTGTTTTAGCGAGGAAGGAATATTAGTAAGGTTTGGCCTGTGCAAGGAAAATGTTTGTAATAGAGCAGTGATAATATTTACATGAAATATAGCAGTTCTACTCATTGTTCAGGAAAAAGGTTTCAGTTTTTCTTTTTTTCCTTCTCTATCACTGCTGAATCTCACATTTTGTAAGAAATGGAGTGGACAATCCAGCCTCCTATATCTCAGTCTATTATGACAATCTGAATAAAATAGGCAATCAGTTAATTTATCACACTTAACCTGGTCACCTACCAAGCAAAATCACAACTGAGATTTACATAGGTCACTGTGTTAAGCCCTCTGAGGGGACACTTCCTATGTTATGGAACTTGATTTTATGTTTTAGAATCATAAATAAATTTAGTCTGGAAGGGACATCTGGAGGTTCAACCTTCTGCTCAAAGAAAGACTAGCTTCAAAATGTGTTCAGTTTGTTCCAAGCCTTGTCAAATTTCAAAAATCTCCAAGGATGAAGATTGAGCAGAACCTTTGGTCCTGTACTAGTCCCACTGAGATTATTTTTGTTATGTATTTCCAATCAGTGTTCCTCTCACTGCAGCTTCTGAGTGCTGCCTTTTTTTTTTTTTTTTTGCTGGTGCACGCCTCAGAAAAGTCTGCATATCTCTTCTCCAATGGATGAAAGTAGTGGAAGACTGCAATTATATCCCTTCTTTGCCTTCTTGCCTTCAGGCTAAACAAGCCTGTTGTCCTAGACTCCAGGTGCTCAGGTCCTCTAACTGTCTTAATAGCCCTTCTCTGGAATTTTCCCAGTTATCAGTAGGTAACTGATAACTCCAGAGCTGTTCCTTCAGCTCTCAACCTCACATAGAGCATGGTATACTTCTGGTCTGAAGGTATGACTTTGTGTTTGCCTTTGTGAGGTTCCTGTTAGCTTATTCCTCCTCTTTGTTTGTTGAAGTCCTTCTGAATGGAAACCAGTGTATCAATCACTCCTCCAGAGTGAGTGTCACCTAATGAGATTGTGTTGTGCCTTGGCATCCAGGGCTGTATGGGATGGCAGCAGTGTAACAGAGTTCCTTAGTCAGAAAAGTGATAGTTTCCAGTTTATCTGGCAGGAACAGAATTTCTGATAATTGTTCATGACAATTCATTGAATATTTTTGTCCATTAGACTGAATATACAATACAGTTTGCAGTACAAGTTATGCCGATTAGAAAAACCTAGTGATTGTATTTTGAGTATATGTATCTAAATATATTTTTATCTAGTCATTTTTCATGGACATCTTTGTGTGAAAGAGTAATAGGAAATAGATAATCAGCAATAAATAATGTTATAAATATATATGGAAATTTATTTGAATTATCAAGCAGAAGAATTGTAACCATGTCCTGCTCAATACGCGTGACTGTACCTGTGACTCAATACCATCCACCCTGATCTGCACTGCTGCACTTCATGCCTTAAAAACTGTTCTGGTTTGAAAATTATCAAATTTTCAAATATTAGTTTTGGTGCTTTTATGCCAAAAAAGCATTTTATTTTGAAGCTGGAGGTAACTTTCCTAGCAGACCTCCTGCATCAGTGTCTGGACTCCACAGGTGATTGATGGACAGAGTCCATAATGGGAAAGTATTTCCTGCTTCTTCACCTTTTCTTCATCAACTTCTTCACCGTCTTCGACTTTCTCCTGCTTCTGCTGTGACTCGTCTTGAGAGACAGAGAGCACCTCCACAAGAGAGCTCCCTCCACCCCCCCAAGGTGGGATGGGCAAGCAATGGCTCTCAACCCCCTGCCACCAAAGGGTGAAACACAAAAGAGCTTAAACCTGGCTGCCGCTCTTCTGCAGGGAAGAACACTGCTATAGCCTCAAGAAGAGCCTCAAGCTGACAGGAGCTAGAAGTATGCCTGAGAC
>VZRI01005815.1:0-45142 GCA_013397515.1 Upupa epops | reverse complement strand
GCCTCCTCCCCCGCCTCCCCCTGGCTCCGATGGGAACAGTCGGGGCCGCGCTCAGCGGAGGCGCCGGGAAGCGCCGGCGAAGCGCGGAGCAGGACTCAGCTGCCAACTCCAGCCAAGCTGCCGCTCGCATGGCCCGGGCCGGCCAGTGCTGAAGCGCCGGGCTGGGGAGATCCGCCGTACCGCTCCGCTCCTTGCTCAGCCGAGCCGAGCCGCGCCGCGCCTGCGGCAGCCGGAGCGCTATGTGCCGGTGAGCCCCGCACCGGGAGCCCGGCGGACACCCCGTAAGCGCAGCGCAGAGGCGGGCCCCGCNTGCCGGCGGGGAGTGAACGGTGAGAATTTAAACATAAACATAGCCCCGCCGCTGGCCCTTGCCCTCGTCCGGGCCTCTGCCTCTCTTCCCCCTGTTGCCCTCCCCACTCCGGTAGCACTTAGACCTGTCCGCTGAGAGGTTTTTCCATACCCTGTCCCCGACCCCGGGCCAGCCAAGGGGAGCGCGGACGGGACGACTCGCCTGCAGAGAACTGCCCTGCTGAACTTTGAATACATTAGTTGACATCAGCGCGAGTTGGGGCCGCCAGCCCCTAGCTCCCTNAGGCGGGCCCGGCGCGGGGAGGGGGAGCACAAACTTCCTAACTTGGTGGGGGGACGGTGCCTGGATGGGGGTCCCGGGGAGGTGCGGGGGAGCCCCGGGCAGCTCCGCCTCCCCCAGAGCAGCTCTACGGCTGCTAGCGTGGGGCAATGCCGCTTGGTAATAGAGCGTCCGGGAATGATGTAGGGTCCGGGCGTGATGGAGGGTACGGGGAGTGATGGAGGGGCCGGGAACACTGTGCGGGGCGTGTTTGTGCGCGGAGCCGCATGCTGCTGCTCCTGCCTCCGCGGGCTGCGGAGCTTTCGAAAGGGGCTTTTCTTGTTGATGTTTTTGCAGTCCGGCGACGCTGGAAAGGACGTTAGCTGGGAAGGAGGTGGCAGTGGAGGTGGTTTCTTTCCTCTTTCTGTCTCTCTCCGACACCTTTTCAGCTCTCCCTAAACCTACCGAACGGAGCTGTGGCGGGAGGGAAGGGGGTGCACTGATGGGAAGCCGGTTAGCTTAGAAGACGGGATATTGATGATTTTTTTTTTTCAGATGGTAATTTGTCTTTGTGGTAGGGGTGGCCCATTAAATTTCAGCTCACGTCCTGATGGAGATCAAAAGCGAAGGGGAGAGGGAAGCAGAGAGCCTTGTGAAGCTCCTTAGCTCCCTGTATTGTTGAAAACTTATGGGGTGGGGTGGGGGGTGAGGGGAGAAGATTCCCAGAAACAACCTTTGTATATCCAGCTCCAACACCCACACCAAAAGTTAGAGATGTGTGTTTTCCAGCACTCCCATCTCCTCCCCGGTGCTGCTCAGGAGCATGCTTACTGTTCTGCCTCACAGGAAACAAACAAAAGGTGTGCTCGCCAAGTCTCTACTAAACCTGTCTGATCATGGTCTTTTAGGTAGAGTATAGAGGAGTATCTGTGTCCTAAAGGTTCACTGACCTCTCTTGGCTCAGTTTAGACTCTTAGATAATTTCCTGTCCTTAAGAAAGGTCTCCAAGCATGGCCAGGTCCTGCAGTTGTGGGTTCTTTTGTTTTCATTTTTATTTTTGGTTGAGTTTTAAATGTGTATTTTTTCCCTTGAACTATTTATGTATGGATATATTGGTTTGGAATCATAGTAAAGGTTTTTTTTTGGTTTTTTTTTTTTGTCGTGTAAGTGTTCCCTCTTATTATAGAAAATACTTCTTTTCCTAAATTATAGTATAAGCAGCAAGAGGTTAGCTCTCTGCCTACAGATGGGTTCAGTGGTAGGCTGAGACCCCAAGCCAACTGCACTGTGAGCAAAACAGAAAGCAACTAAGTTATAAGTACTAATGGTCTCTGATTCTTACTGTTGTCTGAGATCAGTAGAGAGCCTGCATGAGTGAATGCAAGGAGGAGGAGTGAGAATAGATGGCACAAGCTACTCATACAGAAAAGTGTTCTTTTGATTATACGTGTGATTTGTAAGCGCCTAAGGGAGAAAACTGGTCATAAAATGCAAAGAAGGCAGCACTGGGAAAAAGAAAAACCCTGATGATATTTAACCAGATTTTTAAAAAGATATTTAATTTTTAAACAACCACTTGTATAATCCATCTTTTTTCTCCTTCTTTTTTGGACTAAAACTTCTGTTTGGATTGGATTAGATGATAATTAGATCTTGCACTAGGCAGGCTATAGTAGGGGATCTCTGCATTTTATGTTATACCTCTTGTGTTTTCAGTGAAGTGGAGGTGATTTCTCCTTTTTTCTCTGTCTCTATTCTTTTCCTTAAACAGGTTAAGTTTTTGTCCTCTCCTGTGAGATACATGTTAATCCTGAAGTCATGGATGGGAGGGAGATCCTGCCGTTCAGAATATAGATATTTGCTTTGTTCATCCCCCCAGCCAGTTAAGCTGATGGAATTGGCAGTGGCTGCCCTCCACGACCTCCCTCCCTTCCTTCCAGCAAAGAGCTGGGGCAACCAAGGAAAAGAAAATGTGCAAACTCCAGTGAGAGAAAAAGCACAGCCCCAGAAGACAGAAGGCTTGAACAGAGAGATGTAGGGGATGAGGGTCTGTGTGAGAAATGACAAGGTGGTTCTGATCAGTTTCTGAAAAGCTGGTATGGGCATGAGCACAGCAAGAATGTGATAGTGCCTCACTACTAGTGGTGCCATGGGATTTTAATAGCTTTGCAGAAAGATGAAATAAACAATCAAATAAGATGGCTTTGGCCATCCGGTATGTTTGCCCCTTATTCTCCAGCCAGAAACATGGCTTGGGGGAGCATATGCCCAGAGTTCATAGCCCCTGCTTCTTACCTTGTAGTCAAAAGTTATGCTTGAAGGCTGAGTGTCGTGGGTCCTGGCTAGAGGAAACTTTCTTGGAGAGCAGTCTCTCCCTATGCTACTAAACATGGCTTGAACAATGAATTCCTATTTCAGTCAGGATTAATAGCTGTGTGAGCAGTCATGTTAGAGTTAAATAAGACCATCTGCTTGAATATGTTCTTCTGAAAACAGCTCCATGCCGTGAGAAGTTTGTGTGAGAAGTCTCGGCTGTTGACTTGCTTTTTAGCAAAAGGGGGCAGCACAAAACAGCACCACAGAGCCATTGCTTCCTCTCTGTCTAGGTGCTGCGGTCTGATCTGTCCGCTGGCTGTTCTTCAGGTGGATTCCTTGTGCAGACATCAGGGAGGTTAACTGACTGCACAAAAGATGCAGCATCAAAGCTGTCATTATTTTGCTTTGTGGTTGCATCCTTTCCATGTGCTAGTTCGACCAGTGAAAGCTTGGAAATTAAGGTCCATTCTGTACGATTGCAAAGCTACTTGTCTTCATGGAATAGGCTGACAGCAGTAACCTTAACCTGTTCCTACTGCTCTGATTTTAGGGAGAACATGACAAAGCTCTAGATTTGAATTGCTCTGCATATAAAGGCCCTCCAAGGAACTGTCATCACTGTTTTCCATTGTAAGGAATCAAAATATTTTCTTATCTAATCCTTCTTTGAGAACTCATCTGTTTTCAGCCCTGAGAACTATAGTGATCCATCTTATAAAAGATTTGGTTCAGAATGTATTTAAGAGTATTTTCAGCTTTTGTTTATCCGTATGCCTGGAATCATTACAATAGCATTTCTTCGTTGGTATTGTGCTGTGATTCACAAATAATTGTACTGAGGCTGTGTCATCAGAAAGCCACGCACTGGACTTCAGCTTTGTCAGGTTGCTCACTGCTTTCATGGCAAGACCTGCGGCAGTGAGTGCAGAGGAGTCCCGATAGAGAGTGGAAGCGGTTAGGAATAGGAAGTCAGTCACAGTAATGTGAAGATATTCCACTGCTGTGGCAGTGCCAAGATCCAGAGTGTAGGTGTAGTGTAGAGTGAAATCTGCAACTGGGTTTGCCTTAATTCAGATCATGCTCAACCAGTTAATTTCTGGTGTAAGCTGTAAAAGGGAACTGTAGTTTGCAAACTGCTGCAAACAGCAATGAAAGCAATTCAGAAAGGGTGAAATTCACTAGTGCAGCAGATATGTAGTATTGTCTTACACTGGGACTGAAAAGTCACATTAGAGTGATAGACTTTCCTTTTACAGACCAAATACTGCTGAAGTGCATTGCTGCTATTTTATGTTGAATTCTTGTGCTTTAGTCCCAGACACAAATCATGGAGCATCCCAGTGCTCTGTGCCTTGGAAGGGGCTGTGTCCAAATACCAGTGTTGTTGACTTAGAGGACAAGTCAACAGTTCTTTGTTATCATTCTGTCACCTTTTTTCTTTTTAAGGAGTCAAAAAACAACTAACTGAAGGGAATCTTCAGTTAGTCTGATTGCAGGGTTTGTTTATCTTCCTTTTATGCTGTGGGCTGCTGACTCCTCCAGCATGCCCAGTACCAGGACTGAGTTCATCTCTGTCCATGGTGGTAATATTCATGAGTTTGAGTGGGAGCTGTCTGAAATGAGATGCAAGACACAGGACACTGGCAGGTATTTATAAAGCTGCAACTTGTGTGGACAGTGCCTTGCTTGCTGGAGATTATTCTTCAAGCGCGATTAGCCTCAGTATTTGTATCACCTCTGTTGTCCAAAAAATCCCCAAAACAATCACCAAATACTGCATGACAGCAGTTATTTCTTACTCTAGGCTCAAACCATGTGAGTAAAGTGCAGCAGAGCTCCAGTAGCACAACTGTGACTTTCAGTATGCAAGGTCTCCTTGACTACAGTGCAGTGACTCCTAAAGTTACCTCTGCTTCAGCACTCAGATACAGCACAATTTCTTAAGGTCCACACAAAATCTTTTAAAGTGGTTTTCTGTTGATGAATAAATAAGTAGTGGTACTCTAGAAGTATTACTGCTATCAATCATGTATCTACAAACCGAAAGGCTTGCTTTGTTTCAGAATGTAATAAATCTGGAAGGTAATTTGCATGTGAAGGATGTTACCAAGTTACAAAGTATGACTTTAGATTGCTGACAGGGCTATTCATGGGCTTATAATTAAGCATATACTAAAGCATCACTGCGTTAGTATGTCATTATTTACCTTTTACTGAGCTTTAAATGGGATAATAAGTAAACATGCTGATCACTAGTCTTAATCTCCAAATCAATTGTTAACATCTTGGGAGTTTACAGGTTATCTGTGCAATTTTATTGTTTTTCGGTAAGGGGTCATTTATGAAGAAAGCATGAGATATTTTCTTCCTAGAAGCTGCTGTGAAGGAGCTTGATCTTACAGGGTGCTACACATATTTTGTTCTAGTTAACGTATCTCTGAGAAACACCACCCTACACGATCAGACTGTGATAAACACAAACTGCAGCAGCGTCTGACCTCTGTGGATCACCTGCTTTGTTGAGCAGGCTAAATTCTTACGGTCTTGCTAGTCTTGATATGTAGCATACTCCCTATTAGGCTGTTGCTGGAAGCCAAATAAATTGCAGAGTGCCAGTTTCAAAGGTTTACCTTTAACCATTGTGCAGCAACGCATGGCCAGCTGGGATGTAGCAACCTGCAGAGGACCACAGTCATCACTTTTATCTCTGACAAATACTGTGCTGCAGTCAAAAGCTTAATCAGAACTTGAAACTCATGAGGCATCCTCCATAAATGGGAATAGCATGTGAGGATCTGGTGATGCCAGTTGGATCCTCCAGCAGTCTTAAATTCTCGTGCTATTGAATGCATACCCTGATGCTGGATATGCTCCATACACGAAGCAGAAATCATAGAATCATTAGGGATCAGAAGGGACCTCGAAAGATCATCTAGTCCAGTTTGCAGTCCTGCAGAAAATCTAGACTTGAGTCCTACATAGATGAACTATAAGCCATTTAGGGGTTTATGGCTTCTGAAGTTTGTATATTTTGCAGATTGCTTGTGCCATAGTCTTCAAAGACTGTTAGCTTTTAAGTCAAGCAGGTGGCTTTAACAAAATATATTTGTTGGCACCTGGAACAGGTGGATCTGGAATCAATTTCTGCAATGTAATTTTTTTTCCACACCCTTTTTGGAATAATTTTATATCCTGGAGCTACCTAAGATGCTTATTATGTAGCAAATAGGGAACCGCTTCTGTCTGACTACATAAGATCTTACACATCTTTTATAGCTAATGCCTAGACTGAAATGCAAAATTTAGTGCAGGGAGTGCATGTGAATTTGTGAAATTCTCTGGAGAAAATGCGGGTGCCTGTATCAGTGAATGAATTATGCTCCTCCACAGAGAGAGAGAGGGCTTTTTTTTTTTAGTGGTAATGAATGTCCTGTGTTCAGTGTTTGTCATTTTTAAAGTAGTATTTTTCATTTCAAGTGCAAACCTTGTTCAGGTTACTGATGTAGAGTAAAACTTAGAAAACAGCTTTAACTTTATTTGAAAGAGTAACTGAATGAAAATTTCTTATGTGACATAAAAGTGCTCTGACTCAGAGATCAGATTGGTGTTTTCAAAATATGGCTGTGACACTTATGACTAGTTATATGAGAAAGGAAGAGATGCTGCCTGTCTTCTCCAGCGGTAGGAAACAAATCCTAATGAGACCTTGTCTGCATCGCTGTTCTTGCAACAGAATCAAGGCTTAGATGGCTGTGTAGATTAATTGTAACTTCAAAGAGGATTTGAGTGGGTGCTTGGACCATCTGCACAACTCAGAGGTAGGATTAGAAGCAAAATCTGGGAACACTGTGGGGCCATCCTCTTAAGAGAAAAGGATGCTGACTACACATTGCCTGTTGGGCAGGTTTTATTGCTTTGCTATTTTGCCTGGCCACGTGGAAGTTGTTTAGCCTGCTGTTTCAGCTAAAGGCTGCGTATTTTATCTCCCACAATGCTGATTTACAATAGATCAAAGATTGGGGGTGGGGATGGGAGAGGGGAAGGAAGAAGACTACAAAGGAAAGGGTAGGAAGTTCACTCTGGAGAAGTAACCTGGTTTGACAGGATAATATAGTAAATTCTAGAATGCAGAAAAAGATGCCTTTTGGAGCTTGTGTATGTAATGCAGGGAATGAAAAATTGCCTGCATCTTAAAATTTTGTTAGAGTGATTTATATCTCCCTGTCCTGTCTCATGTTCTTTGCTCTGTTCTCTCCTCCTGATGATCAAACGCTAGAATGACACTTTCCAACACATGGTTTGGATAGGGCAATCTGTCTATATTTGCAAATTGCTTAATATTTCACTATATGACCTTTTTGAGGTCCACTTCACATATGAAATACATTTTCATTAAAAATACAAAGCTAGGGCTATTTCTGTGTGTGTCCAAAGCACTCCTCCAGTGTAAGAATGCTTAGCCTTTAGTTATGATTTCAATTAGTAACCACCTACTTAAAATACAACATAACAGGGGGAAGAATGTCATTAGTGGTTTGTGGTACACACATTATTCAAAAAATAAGACAATGAACTGTAACTACGCATTGTTCTCATACTGATGAAGGATGATGTCAAGTAACATATAATATGAATTATTATGAATTCCACAGATTCAGCTTTGAGAGGATAATAAAATGATTTAAGTGTACAATTACCCTTATATCCACCATGCTCAGCAGTCAGCAGTAATAAGTACTAGGGAGAGTTGAAACTGAGGCATGAAAGAACTATGGCCTGGAGAACTTTGTGCTCATGGGCTAAAGGTATCATGAAACATAATGATGTAGGTAGGTGTCAAGTAGGATTGCCAGTGACTGCAATCAGTATTGGTTAGACTTTTGAGTTCTGTGAAAGGTCTGGTCTTAAGTAACTTGCTCAAGGTCACAGAGAACATTAGTGGCAAAGACAAGGTTACAATCCTTAAAAACACTTACTCATATCCTTAATTCTAAACATGTAGTTAAATCCTATGAATGTAATGAATAATCTCATTGCTTTCCTGCATCAGAGCCCTCGACTTGTGTCATACAAGACTATGCACTTGTCTCCTTGCTAAACACTGCCAGTGGGTAACTGCAGGATTGTGCAAATCCTTTATTCACCTGAGTAGTTCAGCTCAATTAAGTGAGATTACAGTTAGAGAAAAAGAGGACCCTGAGTGCATGTGCACAGTTGGTCCCAGCATTTTGAAAATGCACTGTATTTTGTATTTTTATATGCGTACTGGATATGTATTGATACATATTGCATTAAAACAAAAGCAAGTCATTGCTTTAAAATTTAACATTTACCCCTTAACCAACAGATGTTGTTCCCAAGAGAGTAATTTACTAGATACCTTCTGTATTTGCCTGTGACTGTACACCAGAAATACAAACCATGATATTGCTAATGCTCTGTGTTCTCTCTAATGGGCCTTTGAAATATTAAACCAACTTATATTTGGAATGAGCTTTACGCACCCCCTTGTCTGTGGTTGTTTTGTAAATCCAGGCTTCAGTGCTTTGCCTCAGAGAATTATGAGTTTATTATACTCCTGGAATGCTAATAACACTTCATTTTCCCCCTGAATTTCTTCTTCATATTTATTTATCGATTCTTCATCTGAACACGGTTTCACAGATAATGATGCTACTACTGAGAATAGCTGGTGTGAGTTAATTTTAAGAAGGTTGAAGTTACAATGCTCTCCTTCTTTGCCATGAATCTCTGTTCATAAGCTAAGGCATCCAAAACACTAAATTAGTTAAGACCACTGGATGAGATTACTTCTGATGTTATATTTCATGCCTAGTTTCATAAAGACAACATGTATCAAGGCTGACAAACCTAAATTTAATTTTTCATTGAAAACTCATTGGCGTGTTTGCAGATTATATACTTTAGGGAAGCAGTCTTTTCTACGGTCCCCTGGTCTTTACTCAAATGAAGAACATTTCCTTGTGAGTCAACAGACATGAACTGGGTTTTTTAGCATTTCATCCTTCAGTTTGCATTTTACTTCTGATTCCTGAGATTATTCCACAACTAGTCCCTCCTCCCACAATGATGGATCATAAGAGAAAGGTGCTTTTCAGTCACTTTAGCTGTCTTCCCTGAAGGCACAGAACTTCGCCAAGATGATTCATGTTCAAACTGGTCAACTATTCTAAAGAATCCAATTTTGTTTTAAGTATTTCTGAAGGAAAGTAACGTTCTGCATTTCTTAAATGTTTAAAATTCAGCAGTCCCTGCAATTATGTTGCCTCTTGGTTTCTCAGTTGCTAGGTTCTTGGTCTCAACTGAAGAGTAGAGCATCACATTTTCTTACTGCAGAAATGCTTGTGAACTGCAATCAAGTAATCACTTGATTTTTTTTCCTCGATATTTCCTTGGTATGGATTCTTCTGTGTTTTTGCAATCTTTACTGTCTGATGGCTCTTCTCTGCATGCTTTTGCATTTGATGCCTGTGGCCAAAGAAGATAGTGGTGCTCACAGCTGCAAAGGTTTGGGAGGGCTGGAACAGCAGAGCTTGCAGAGCAGAGCTGATCAGATACATATCAGGAGATAAGGACTATAAAGCTGGGGGACAGAAAAGGAGGATAGTAGTGCAGTAAGGTATGAGAAGCCTGTTCTGATACACACCTGATGAAGAACTGGAGTAGCTGTAGTGGTAAAAGACATCAGAAGGCATTTACTAGCAGAGGAGGATGGCTGGGAGGTGGGTAGGAATGACAGCAGCAGTATTGCTTGTACATCAGAGCAGCACAGTATCAGCAAAACTCTCTGCAGGAAAATGTCAAAATATCTCTCTGCTCTTTCCCTGGGTATAACAGACTGTCTCCTTCACTCATGAGCACTGCAGTATAGGCAGGGAGAAAAGAGACACTTTAAACAAACTGAGGGCAGAGGTCAGGTTGAGTTTCTGGTTAGGAAGCCATACTGTTATTACAAGTGTAAGACTTGAGCGTGCAGAATAAAATTCACTTTTGCAAACCATACAAGTGCATGAGAGTTACTGATTTCAGTGAAATGGCCTGTGGATGATAATTAACCAGCCTCAGTTCTTGATTGCTAATACTCTTAAAATATTTCCAAAAGTTAAAGTAGAATACAGTTGGGCTGCACTAACCTTAACTGTGATACCTGTGCTCTGAGATGACTAGAACCTTTGCATAAATAATACAGTCTCTGTCTTAAGTGTGGAAAAAATGGTATTGTTTAATGAAAACTCAGTTTTTTAGCAGCCTACTCTGCTGCTCATTTACAAATCTCCCAAAAGACTTAGATATCCATGAAAATTCTGAGAGCCCAGTCCTACTCACAGATACATTAGTGCAGCCCCATCAAACAATTGTCGTTGTGCTTGACTGAGGTCTAGTAGTGTGAGCCCACAAACTCAAAGACAAGTTTGTACCAGTGAGAAAGTATGGCATAGGGATAGTAGTGGTTCAGAGGCACTCTCCAGAATTTTGCCTGTAAGATGTTACTATTGCAAAACCCAGCACCAAGAGAAACACTTCTGTTTTAATTAAAGCAAACCCATAATATAACAAGATCTCTATTTTTGTTTAATTTTAAGCTTTCCAGATGATTGGGATGAGCTGCAGAAAAAGAAGCTACATAATGAATCTTGCTTTTTTCCCCTTCCCAAGATGATTCAACTGAGGAACAAAAAAACCCCTCTGAACCTTTTACTTAGGTTGATTAAGACTTTGCTCCATAAATAGACCAAATGAAGTACTGAAATGGTTTAGTGAAGTTATCGGCAGCAACTGAGCCAGTGGGATTTTTTACATGGCAGACGGTATCTACTTGAATGAGGGATTTAAATTAGTAGTCTAAATAATTTGAAATAATCTGACGTATAGTTCTAATGTTCAAAAATATTTGTGGAAGATAGAAGGGCCTGATCCTGCATCAAGGGATGCCAGTAGCAAAAGTTCCATTTGTGTTGGTTAAAATTGGATTTTTCATTTTAAAAAGAAAACTCAGAAGTTCATGTCTTGCCATTCTTTAAAATGCAGCAGTATGATTTAGGCATCTCTTTATTTGTTTGGAATAGAAGAGCTAACATGTCTGTCACTTACAATGACTTGACAGACATGATTAAAAGGCAGGAGATCAGGAAAAATGCATACTTATCACAGCCAGCCCTCCCTGATGCAAAAGTAAGTGGCTCAGTGGCATAGTTGCAATTGAGGTGTAACTGAAAGCATTTTTAGAAATGTGCTTTGTAGCTGCTTTAAAATGGTGTTTTCTATTATGCCCAGTTTCTGGAACAGATTATTATGATTGTAGGAAACACTTCAAAGCAGATTGATGTAGGAAGATCTTTACTCAAAAACTTTGGCTTCTCTGTATGACAGAAAGCAGCAAATGTGTGTGCAATCTGTGTTGCTTCAGCTACAGCAGCATTTATTTGATAAAAATGGCCTGCTATTAATTTCCTAAATGCTACAAAACTCTGTACTTTCTTGGCCCCTCTGTTTCACAGTGAGTTTCAAATGTTGTGTTTCCTTTGTCCCATATCCTTCTAAATATCTTGTTTGTTTTGTTCTAAAGACTGAGACTTGAACATTGTAAGGAAATATTGAACTGCATCTGATAAACAGTCAGACACTAATTCAATATTTTGGTGGGCAGATTTCATAGCACAGATCTTGATGCATCATCTAGTTCCCTAACCTCAGACAGCAACAGCTGTACCTCTACCATTCAGCTGAACACTGGCTCAGCTGAACTCAGCAGCAGCTAAACCTCCCATAAGAACTGGAAATGTGCCTAAAATATATTAATTTATGAATTTTAACCAACAAAACTAGCTATATTCCATTTCAGCAAGACTCTTAAAAACTTTACTTGTAGGCTGAAGTCTGTGTTGTTGAGTATTGAAGTCTTTTACATTCTTGCAGACATGGGAGCAAACGGGAAAAGCCAATTTTCTTGTTGGTATGAAATTGTGTGTAACGGCACATTGAAGTGTGGTGAGATGCCAGTAAATCACTAAATTCTTCTTTTTTTCAAGTCTACTGAAAAGGGAGAAAGCTCTTGCAGAAGATGAGAAGGAGCAGTAAGAAGAAATAAAAGAATCAACTAGAACTGTCTCACTCTGCTATATTTAATAGCACTTGCAGAGGGCAGGAAGAAGAACTTACAAAAAAGTTGTCATATTATTTTGTGCCTTATCCAGCTGTAAGAGATCAAACCCATTGCATTGATCTTTAAGATTCCCAAGTGAACAAGTTTCCTTTTTACCAGAGAAGAAGCTGAAGCAAAGAGAAGTTGAATCATTTGTCTAAGCTCATGGAGGGAGGCAATAAGGGAGAGTCCTGCAGTTACAGTCACTTTTTCTTGTTTGGCCGCAGAAATATGATGTAATTTTTATGTTGAAGCAGAAAGGCCTTGAAATTGTCCCTGCCCTTCCTGTGACTATAAAGGAAGGCCAAATGTTGTTGATGGATACCTTATGAATATTTGCGGTAACTGTTATAAATACCTTGTTTTTAAAAAAATCCACAGTGTCATCAAATGACTTACTCTGACAAGTCAGTTTGATAGCAAAATGTTGTGTTGCTTTTCTCTATCAGCTCTTTCAATATTAAAGCAATGCACTTTGTATACTATAATCCATGGATTCTGTTCAAAATTGCTACCTTGCTGTTTGAAGCCGCACCAAGACTTTACTTACCTGCTCAAGTGCTTGTCACCTTCTGGAGGCTCAGAATTTGTCTTGTTCACTACAGACAACAGCTTGTTCATATAGAGATGTTTCCACATAACTCATGCTTTACCTTGCCTCTTGTTTTCCTATAGCCATGCTGGGTCTGGTGTTTACTACAGAACATGGGAATGGAGGGACCAAATATGCTGCAAGTTCAAGTACCATCCAACACTCATCAGCACAGGCCTGCTCTGCTATGGTCCTGTCAGGACTTTCTCTGTAACTGCGCTATGTGACACTTCTTTAATCTTTTCATCTTCACTCACACATCATGTCATCTTTTAAAAACCTGCTTTATTCCATGCTCAAGGTGCTTTACTTCCTTCCTACTCTGTTACTTAATTCCACAAAAATTATTCTTTTAGTCCAGAATGCAGTTTATTTATAAAATGTGGCATGTAAATTAAGTTATCTTATGCAAAGGATTTATTTTGGTTCTTTTGGGAAAGAAATGCAGATTACTTTTAAATAAGCTTCTAAATCAGACAACTCTATGAACACTTCCTTACCCTTTCTCTTCTTCAACATAGAAAATTAATAGCCAAGCACCAATTTTGCCTGTATTTGTAGTGAGCATAAATTAATCTACTTAATATGTAGTCTTCTTCTTATATCTAGACGTATTTAAATCATATTTGTTCTTAGAAACTATTTATCTGTGTAAACCTGCTTCCTGAGTAAATATTCCTTTAATTACTAGAACAAATAGATGGCAGGATTTGGAGTTTATTATTACAGCATTCCTTTCCCTGATGTCTGCTTCAGATCTGCACAGTGAGGAGAGGTCTGCTAAATACAGCCAGAGAGCACAGCAGCAAACCTTTTTGCAGTTTGAAAATAAATACATTTTATGAATACTTCACACCTACGGAATCCTTCATTTGAGGATTGTGAAGTGCCTTGCCATGCATGCCACGTGGGTGTTATTTATTTCCAGTTTAGAGGAGGATAAAGTGAAACAGAGAGAGATTAGGGCTAATATGAAACATCTCCACACTTTATTAAGAGGCATGGCTCTGCTAAGATCTATATGCTTGTGTGTTACTTGTGTAGAACAGCAAAGGACACAGTTTTTCATACAGGCTAATGAGGTACAGCCTCTATTTTTGGATATCTGCTTTTGCATTGCTGATGTCAGAGGTCCTGAAAGTTCAAAATAGATGGAAGTTATGGAGAATTAAAGGCACTGGGGACCTTGGACCCATGCCTTTCCAGCAAGGCCCTAATTTTCAGATTAAATTGCTGCTGTTCAGTGGCTTAGGACTGGGATGTGCAGTCAGTGGCAAAGCTAAGAGAGGAATACAGGTGTTCTGCTGCCTGGCATTGTTGAGCTGGAACAGAACCACTTAGACACAGCTGCATATCCTTTTATTTATAGCACAACTAATCTGGGAGGTTGGAAGACTCATCTGAACGAGCATGATAACAAAGCCATGGGCATGTCCTTAGTGTTTTCAGCACTTCCCTCTGGGAAGGTGTGTATGTGGATGTCACTTGTTTCCCAGGACTTTTTCTGTTGGGACTGTATAGAAGTAATTCCTGGAATTTATCAGAGAAATACACTTCCTGTGAGAGAAGTGTTTCAGAGTTATCAGCACCTTTGTGTTTTGTAAGAATAGGGTAAGGAGCTTCTGATAGAAGAGGGTAGATTTTGAGCTCTGACTTTAGCCTGCTGTGTCAATTAGCTGGAGTTGAAATCACGTATGCTCCTGAGCTGGAGTTTCTTAGGTGGAAAAGAGAAGTGGCCATAGCCAAATGAGAGTCCCAACTGAGGATTCAGGTAGACAAGGCCTGTAAATGGTTGTCTTGAGTCTGAGTAGAAGGCCATGTCTGTTAGTGAAATGCTGTTTAACCTATCCTTAATGAAGGAAAGGTTTTACTGTGGACTCAGCAGCTGAAACTTCCTTTCTGCTGTTAGACTGCAGTATGCCACATGTGCTGAGCTTCCTCCTGGCTTTGCTTCAGGTATGCTGGCAAAAGAGGTGGCATTTGGAGGAGTCTTGGAAATGTCAAAGTTGAGAGGAGCAACTGTATGCTGTGTGATACCATGTTAATGGGGACAGCTCTTTCTGTCTGCTTGTCTTTGGATGGTTAATTTTGTAAACCCATCCCCACTCACATACATACTGACGTAGAAAAATCTTCTTTTTCCGGTTGCTGTTTTTCTTCCTCACTGGAGCTATTAGATGTAGCTGAACCTGGTCAGATAGTGGACTCACTGTGATGAAACAAATATGTCTCTAACAGAAACATCTTTAGCAGCTATCACCAGGTTTAGGCTTTTATTTCTCTACACACTTAAGCTAGGATAGCTTAAAGGCCATTCCTTCATGGCTCTGAGGGCTTTATTTTAAAAGCAAAGGTATGAACTACCTGAGTAAGGTCCTGGAGTGTTGGTAAGGCTCAAACAGCCTGTGCTTTGTCAGCTAGCACAGGTATGCCTGCCTGTGCAGCAGTTGCATCTCCTGCCTCTGGTGGAGTGATAACTATGTGGTTGAGTGTAATCCTCTTAACCACAAGAAGATGTTCTGACTCTGTAATACTGCATCAGCTTAGGGAGTTAGCAAGAAATATCAACTATAATTTAGATTTACATCCAGGGTTATTGGGCAATGGTTTCCTTTTTGTAGGAAATCCTAACTCTCACAGAGGTCAGATGGTTCGGGGACAGAACATTTAAACCAGCTCCAAGAGGATGTCTGATGAGTGCTCTCTGCCCTAAATTTCCACTGAGTACAAGACTCTATGTAATCTGTTTTGTTCATTGAGATCAAAAGTTCTTTAGGGAAGACAGTTACTCCTATGAGTTAGTCAAATGAATTACTCCAGCAAATTCCTCTGTGGATAACAACTCATGCTGTGCTACTCATGTGGAGCCTCTACCTGTCTCTGTAACACAAATAGTAGTGGGAATCCATCTGAAATCCAAGCACTCTCTGGTGTAAATGCTTCCTCTGTTTTCAGATAACAACCTCTTTAGGTCTTTGAGCCATTTAATGAAAATTGTTTTAGCAGGACTGCAGTATCTTAGAGAGCACTGTGTATGTTTTTGTGTAGTTTGGAGTTGAAACGATACAGTACAGCTGGAGATTTGCCTTCTACTGTGCTGACAGGTAGCATTGATTTTACAGTTAGGTGAGGCTGATTTCAAGTGTTCCCTTATTGAGTTTATTGGCACTTACAACTAACAATGTTAAAAGGTTAAATGGTATGCATGTTAGACTGCACACAGCCCTCAAAACATGTTTAGAGAATCAAAACAAGAGTCTTCTGTGGCTGGTCCCTTCACTATTTCTGTGTGTGAATTTCTAGCCTTTGATGAAGTTGTTCAATATCAATATTCTTTGTCTCTTATGGAGAAAATTTCTGTCTGAAAATTGAATTTAAGAAAGGGCAGAATGGGGTCTTGAGGTGGACTTAGGCTGAAGAATTAAAACATTCACAAAACATCTGGGAATGACTTGGCATCCATAGATAGCACAAAGTCCTGTTACAGGCTTACTGTGTGAATATGAGCATGTCTTATAAATACTTTGTTACACAGCCCCCTTACAAAATAAATAGCATCTTACAGGGGTGCTCTGGGGCTTTGGTCACTGGGATTTGTAAATCTCTGGCAGTACTTAGCCTGGACCAGCTACAGAGTTGAGAGTATTAATATTGCTTGGAGTCAAGTCAACCTGTGTAAATGTCACCTGCTTTGGTCTGTGTTTAAGAGTTAGAAAGGGAATGAATTGACTGAGAAAGAGAGACATGTGCTGTGACTGCTTAAAGACAAACCTGGGAATTGGTAAATTTTAACTTCTAAGCTCATCCCTACTAGCAGCTCACTCATTGCCTTGGGCAAACAATGGGAAGTGAGCTTCAGGTTTCTCTGTAGATGTAATAATGCACAGGAGAAAACCCACAGAAGACAGTGTTTTCTACAGTGGTGAGAATTAATTAGAGATTGCTTTAAAAGATTGCCTGAAAAGTGCTATATATTTTAAGTGGTTTCCCATTTTTGCATAATAGGTGGATGCACAGGAACAAATTAGTCTAAAGCACAGCTCCCATTTGGGGATTTCCTTTTGAAATGACCCTTTCTTTCATCAAAACAATAAAAATGACAGATGAGTTATATTAACACAAGATGCTCTTGTTTAGGCTGGTTGCATTATCTCTGAAATCCACCCTGCTGGAGCAGTGTTTGCAGAAAGTTTCCCACCAGTTAGCTGCTGCTTACTCTTCCGCTTCAGTTTCCAAATCACTTGCACAACAGCAGGCAT
This sequence comes from Upupa epops, assembly GCA_013397515.1. Classification (NCBI taxonomy): domain Eukaryota; kingdom Metazoa; phylum Chordata; class Aves; order Bucerotiformes; family Upupidae; genus Upupa; species Upupa epops. The sequence continues at coordinate 28,244 of VZRI01005815.1, read as the reverse complement.
TAGGCATCCTTATTTCCTTTGATGCAAGAAGTTTGCATTTCCTGTTCTTAGACTCCTCCACACCTGGTGCTCCCAGTAACTAGCAGTGATCAGTGATGAGTCATCTGACACACGTTGTGTTGGCTTTGCTCCTAGTGACATGTGCCAGCCTGGGTGAAAAAAAAAAAGGAAATGAAAAGAACATAGACCCCAAAGGCATGATAACTTGAATTATTTCCCTTTACCCCTTCCCAGAATGGAAATGCAGCCTGTGTATGAAGTTCACAATCTGGAAACAAACTGCTGACTGTGGCTGCCGTTGGCTACCATCCTCCAAACCTCAGCATTTGAACTGAAAGCCAGACCTCTCTGGTACATTAAGGCTCACACACTAGTTTTAATTGTTGAACTTCCTTTCGGGATTAAGAGATTGCAAAATGAGTTGCCAAGGCTCTCTTGACAGTGGTCCATGTTCCTGTGATACCCTGGCTAACTTGACTTTGAAGTCAAGCTGCAAACGAAGATGCTCTTCATTCTCTCATCTACAAGTGCATGCTGCAAGAGTCACAACTGCCACTGAATTTCCAGAGAACTTGATTAGTTGGCACCAATTTTGATGTGGACCAAAATGCCCAGAGCAAACTGAGATTTTTAAGAGATTAGAACCACTCTCTGAAAGTTACTTAAGAACTTACTGTATTTGTTCCTTCTGAATTTAAAGCCTATAAATTGACTACAAGAGTTCTGCCAGGGACCTGATCCAAAGATCACTAAAATAAAAGATTAACATTTCTTCCATCAGTTTTGGATCAGGCTTTCTTCTAAAGATATTTATCCTCCCTTTTAATATGAAGCAAGTGTTATTGAGCACTGTTTATGTTATTTCTGTTTCAGAAGTTGCATTTCAGTTGTACTAGCATGCCGAATTCACAATTCCTCTCATTTAGTATAATTGTGGAATTAGATTGGATTTTGTGCATCAGATATGGATAGCTACCAAGACTGTATTTTAACAGAAGGTGGAATATATCAATGTTGTACAACTGAATTTAGAGCAAATAGAGTATTTTACCTTTAAACTAGTGAGCTTACCAAAGCCAGTATTCTGTTTTGCTGAATGGGGACTGTACATCTGTTGCGGCACAGCTGAAATACATGTTGTTAGGGGCAGGGTGTTCTCTCCGGGGGCTGGGTGTAGTGCTTTTGTGCTGTCCACCTGCAAAGGACTGTTTTAACTTGGCTCACTGAACTGTGGTCATGGTTCAAAATAATCAGATTTGTTATGTAATACCTTTTGCAATCTAACAGGGACTTACAGTAAAAAAAAATCTAGACCATGCTTGGTTGGCATCCTATTCCTATCAGGAAGGGATCATGTAACAACGGATCCCTGTGCTTGTCCTCTTTTGCTGAGTGTGTTTTACCTGCAGGACAGAGAACCTCTTAGGTGTTGCTGTTTGTTAACAGTCTGCAAAGGATAATTCTGCTTCTCAGAAACAGCTTTTTGGCCTTGGCTGCCCTCTTTGGCAAAGTGGATGAAGAAAATGTTTTGTAGCCTGGAGTTCATGGATTCCTGATGCAGGGAAGTGCTGCTGTGTTAGGCTGTCCTTAAAGGTCATGGATCTGCTCTGCTGAATGCAGGAGGACAGGTCTCTTCTGTTTCTCTGTCAAGTAAGAGCAAACTTAACTAAAATTACTTCTCTTACAGTCTGGTAAATTATGTGACTCCTTTGGCTGGAAACAGGCTGAGCTCCAACCTTTCTCATGCTGTTTGCCCTGTAACCTCTGTTCCTTTCCTGATTCCCATCTGCATTGTCAAGAATGGGAAAAGCTTCTGTCTACTGCTGGCTGAACTGCTGCCTACAGAGCTGCTGCCCTTCCCATGGGCCAGGGCTCTTCCTGGCCCCACACAAGATGCTGGCAGCTCCCTTCCCTCCCTCTGCCCAGTCCCTGCAGGCTGTAGGGCTTGAATGATGTCTTTTGCTTTCATCCTCATAACTGTACCTAATCCAGCAATTACAGCTGTTTGCATTTCACCAGAAAATCTCTGCATCTGTCTAACAAGTGGTTGGGGTGGTAAGGGATGGAAGAGTTTTCGGGCTCTCCAACTTTGGGCTGCAATATGCACACTTTTGATGACATTTTCAACTGAGTGCTAATGGTAGCTGTTCCTGGAGCCAAGAATATGTCTCTTCATGCCACTTGAACACTTTAGGGAGGGTAAGGACACAATTAGTAGTTCAGCAAGCAAACATCTGGTGCTTTTGCGTGCCCTGCAGCTCTTCCTGCTCAGCAGACCTCACCTCAGCCTGGCTAAGCTGCAAATGTGCTAGTGCAGGCATTTTAATTTTATGCTTAACCACCACTGAAAATGGGCAGGAGATAAGACTTTGTTGCTCATGTGGTCTTTTCCAGTTCTGTATTTCTAGATCACAGCTCATTCTGGGCAATAGTTTACTTCTCTGGGGATGTGTGATAGATAAAAGAAATAGGATTTTTAGAAGATTTCTAACCCATTTACTGTCCTTTGAGGCAGAATAGGAGTCAGAAACCAAGGGAGAATAAAAAAATGCCCCAATGCAATCTCTGCTCCTTTCCTCCCCATGCTTGGCTTCTCTTCTGAATCTCAGATTCACTTTTTGAACATGAGCAATTCATGGCTGATTGCTGAATCCTTGCAAACTTCTTCCTTGTCTTTATTTTCCCTGCCATTATGTCCTTCATCTCTGGCAACCCACCTAGGCTTTTAATTCTAGAATGACATGAATGTCCTTGTTTTGCTCAGTTAGAGAAATGCCCTTTTCGAAATGCCTTTCTTTGTAGCCCACCTGCAATAACTGGCTTCCTGTTTTTTCCACTCTTAACACATATTTTGTCCTGTCTGAACATAAAACTCCTCACTTTGGCTTTTATTTACCTCATGTTTTCTTCCAGAGGCTGTATGAGATGTGTGATGAGTTCTTAGTCCATCTGCAATATATATGGCTGAGCAAGGTCTCTTGAAGTCTGGAACATGAGCTGAAAGTGCATTACAGCCATTAGGAATGCAGTGTTTGTAGAAAGAGCCCTGAATTGCTCCAAGTATCTCGGTAGATAGTAATCAAAACCTATTTTCTTCATCCGGGCACAGTCAGTGGCAGAGAAGCATGGTGCAACTGCTTTGTTATTTTGTAAAGTGCAAGGAGAGGTTCTAGCTAAAGTAACAAACACCACTGTTTAGAAAGTAAAACCTCTGTGGTGAAAAGACTTCGCTAGTATTTCAATAATTGCAAAGTGACAGGTATAGCACACTGTCCAGGGGAACTCCTTTCTGTTGAGTAATGCATATCTGTGGAGACTAGTAAGCAGAATAGTGTGTGTGTGTGGGGGGGTGTTTGACCCCAAAAAGAGTTATTAGTAAATCATAATCTACTTAGTACTTGAAAAAGGCTGACAGCCTATCCAGTTTGTCCCTTGCTAATATGAGATTGTTCCTTACAGTGCATTTGTTCCTGTCAGCTTTAAATCACTGAGCATCTATTGCTTCCTTAGGGAAAGCAAATAATTTACCAGTAGTGAACTCTTAATTGCCAGACTAAACTTTCCTTGGTTTCTGTTCTCCTGACTGTCTTCAGATTGTTTACACTTCTACAGTATTTGTAGACAGATTTCCGTATTGCATATGTTGTGTCAATGGTCAATGATTGGTGTAGCTTCAATCTTATGAATGACTTCTTCAGGTTTCACTCTAGAGATGTACATCTTCCAGTGCCACTGCCCTCTGATAAAGACACTCGTGCATCCTGATGTTCTGAGTAAAACTGCAGTTACGGATACTTTTGAAAATGTGGCTCCGTATTTGAAGCAAGATGGAGTAAGGTTTTTCCATGCAGTGGAAAGCCACTAACCCTGTTTGTGAATGTGTGTCACCCCCTGTCCATGTGGTAGTGCTAAGAAAGAGATTTTGCTTGTCAAGGTTAAGTCAGGACAGCTTCTGAATGGGGGCATGTGCATGAGAAGCACAGATTGCCTTCCTCAAACTGTGCATAGGGTATGTGTGTTTGTGATACATGGCAAATATAGCTGAGATAGATCAGTGTTCTGAGCTGTGAGTTAGGGGTGTCACTTGTTAGGCACTATTGTAAAACCAAATACTAATCACCTAAGTAAAATGGTGCCTTGTCTTTAAAATAGGCTCATCTGCTAGAAAATCCTTGAGAGCCCTTACTTTTTTCTGTGTCAGATCTGAAGCTAGACATAGAGCAAAATTGTTTCAGAGGAAATAACTCCTTTTGCCATCACTCAGTTTGATGATTAGGCTACCTACCACCTTTTTAATTTCAGCTCAATGACCAAGCAGCAATCTGTAATAATACATCAACCCTTGTTTCATATATTTTATGATTCACTGAAAATTAAAAAGAATATTTTTTTGGAAGCCTGAAATTTTACAGTGGCCAAAGATCCGGAGTATCCATTTAGAGGAAAAATACTAGTAAAAGTAAAAGAGTATAAAAAGCATTACTGGCTGTGAGTTTAGGTGTAATTCACATTTATTTCATGTAAGTCTTGAATACATTCCTTAAAATTTAATACGCAAATTTTGAGCCCAGCAGGTAGTAGGGTTTTTAGCACCAGCCAGAGAGTACTCATAGTTGGCAGGCAGATGGTCCTTTCCCCTCTTAAACATTCTTTTAACGCACTAACACAGCCAGTTGGGCGTTTGAAAGCCTCATTAATTTTCGTCGCTGTTTGGCAATAAGACCTTGCTTGTTCCTTACTGTCTTCCATTACTGAAACCTGTGCAGTTTTCAGATTGCTCCTACTTGTTGCTTTGATGTGGGACTGGACTATTTGTTTTGCTTGGAAATCAAGTGGTGGAGATGTTGAGTGATGCAGAAGCACACTGATATGTGATGTCAGAAACACCGGAGAGTGTGGAGGAAAAATCTAGTGTGTGGATGCAAGGAGGAAATTAGAAGGAAAGGGATGTGTTGAGACAATAAGGGATGTGTTGAGACAATAATGATGTTAGATCCAGCAAACTCAGAGGTGATTGTAGCCTTTTCAGGTTAAATTGTCTGCATTTTGATGTTGTGGAGTAACCAGTTTCTGTATACTTTCTGGAGTATAGTAAAAAAAAGTATAGTTTTCTGTAGAGTTCTGGATCTACATGATGCATCTAAAAATACTGTGTTTGCATAACTTCTTTCTCTTTCCCCCAAACCCAAAAATGCTTTAAATGTACCTCTCCTTATTAAAGTGGATCTGCAGACGTGGCACTGTGTGTTGCATGTTGAGTAGCTTCAAATGGCTCTATATCTTGTTATCCAAGTTAGAGGACTGTCTACCCTGCAAACTCAGTTTTAGACAGATATGTTAAAAATGCATGTGTCCTTGGTTACCTGGGGAGAGCAGAGGTGCTTTATAGCACTGAGTTAAATGAAAAAATCCTGTATTATTCATCAAGACAAAATCATTTTTGTAATCTGGAAAAAAGAAAACCCCTTCCCTTTGAAAATCATTTAACTGGCCTTGATTTTCCTGAGGGCAGCAAGTAGAAGACAAGTTTAAAACACAGACTAGAAATCTTTCTGTGGGATCAAGAAGACTAAATTGCCAGCAGAAGCACTTTTGATCAAATGAGTGTGTACAACATGAATTGGCCATGCTGTCCATGCAGCACAGTGTTTCAGTGTTCATTTGCTCTCCAGTCAGTTAGCATTGCTTCATGCTCTTCCTCTTGGTGTGCTACTGGCAAATTGAGAAAGATGGATGTGTAAAAGGTTTTGTCTTTCTTATGTGGACTTCTCCGAGATGAAGAGCTCGCTGATAGATCAACAGTAGTTGCATCTGTCGATATGTGTACAGAGATCCCAGTAGTGCTAGGAATTCATGGTAACAGCACCTCTGCTGATGGTACGGAAGAGCGTTGCTGGTAATGGCATGGCTTAAAGAGGACCTGACTGGCACTCTGCAGATCTTGACCTGGGGTGTGATTGTTTAGGATCTCACAAGTTGAAGAGCCAGATGTGACCAGCTCTTCAGCACAGAAGTGAGGGTGGTAATCATGATTCATGTGCTGGGTTCCTTTGCCAAAGGGTAGGACGTTGCTGGAGTCATTATCTTTAAGGTAAGAAGTAATTCTGATATCCAAACTGTGTTATCATGGTCAGTATCCATCCATTTCATACCTCGGTGCTCTTTGCTTTCAAGCCCCTGAATCTTGGACAGATTGCAAATTGAAGCAATTTATATTCTTGCTGCCATCATGAGTTACAGAGGAGAATAAATCTCCAGACTAAGGTGTGTTGGGCTCATGTGTGAATGGGCATTAAGCAACACCACCAAGGGGACCAAAACAGCTGCAGCTGTGGGGGGTGCGTGTCTGGCAAATAACACAAATAATACATTGATTGATTTCCCTGAGCTTTTACACCAAGACAGAGGGTCTGTGGAGAAATTTCTCCATAAAAAGAATTAGGATAGATGATTTTAGAGACTATGGATCCATATTCACTTTTGGCCTATCAACCAACTCTTCTTTTCTAAATTACTCTCCTCAGACAAGTGAGCTGACCAACCAGTCACGCACAGAACAAATAATTTTATTTTGCCCTTAAGATGCAATTAATCCCTTTTAATCCTTCATGCCAATGGTATTTTCTTTTTTACTGATTGTCTCCTACCATAGTGATAGATATTAAGGTAAAAGCCAAACAAGATACCAGAAATACCTAAAGCTCCTATTCAAGGGTTGTTCAATATATCCTGTATTTGTGTCAACAGTTAATTCTCTGCAGCATCTCAACTGCTTATAGTATTCCTTATCTCATAAAATATTTGTGCATCATTACGATGCACTGTTAAACAGGTACCATTTTTCACTCCAGGTGTAACTATTTCTGAACAGGCTGGAATGCCTCCTACAGACTGTTCACAAAAAACTTAATCACTCTGAGTGAGAGATAATTCTACCAGCAATAGTACATGTCTTGCCCCCTCAATAAATCTGAGGCTTTTTAAGAAAATCTACTATTTTTCTTATTGCTTTGTGAACTCCATTTGTTGTCATCCAGAGTCCTGCAGTAGCATTTTATCTGGCTATTTTCTCTTCTTCATTATACAGCAGAACTTAATTGAAGTGAATGAACTACACACAAATGTGAAGTGCTAATTACCCAGCCCTGTTAGGTTAATTCACAACTGTAATTCCACAATTTAAAACAAAATCTTCACTTAGTAGTTTTAGAGCATTGATCACAAAATTAATCAGAGCTTTCTAAATATGTAATGCAAATTATGTATTACACCACCAGATAAATATGCCATAGAATGGGTAACTGTCAAGGAAGGTTTACTGCTGCACCTACATCGGACTTCCAGATGTAATGACATACATTGCAGCACTACAGTAACTACAAGAGTAACCTTGGTGGTTGATTCTCTGTGAAGTGGAGGCTGCCACCAAATGTGGTCTTGTAGTTGGAGTTGACTTGGAGTAAGATGTTATCACTGTAGTTGCTCATCTCCAGAATCTTGCTGGAATGTTGTTTTATTTTGGTCAACATGCTTTGCTTCTTGTTTGCAATGAGAGGAGAAGTCTGAGGGGAGATCTGATCAATGCTTACAAGTATCTAAAGGAGGGTGAGTGTCAAGAGAATGAGACTGAACTGTTCTCAGTGGTGCCCAGTGATAGGACAAAGGGCAATAAACACAAACTGGAACACAGAAGGTTCAATGTGAACATATGGAAAAACTTTTTCCCAGTGAGGGTAGCAGAGCACTGGAACAGGCTGTCCAGAGACATTGTGGAGTCTCCTTCTCTGGAGACATTCAAAACTCATGTGGGTATGTTCCTCTGCAGTCTCCTCTAGGGGATCTTGCTCTAGCAGGAGTGTTGGATTAGATCTGCAGAGGTCCCTTCTAACCCCTACCATTCTGTGATTCTACAATGAATGAGCTAGAAGCACCCATAAAGTAAATATTTTTGTTCATCTGACAAGTGTTAACATGCTATCACTTAAAAGGTTTACTTTTGGTTTTTTTTTTTGTTTTCTAGACATATCTATTGCTTAGTCTGTAATTGCTGTATGGTTTTATTTGTCACATATTAACACTCTTTTTAAGTAATTTCTACCTCAGATGCTACTTCTCCCCAGCCCTTCTCTCAAATCTTTTAGTCTTGACTTAAATTTTGGCCAGCTTGTTTTAAGTTAGTTGTCCTTTGATAGTCAGAAATATTTTCTAAGGTGTTTGCTAATCCTGGTCAGAGATATCTTATATAATTTATTTTCTTGTGCAAACACTTTATTTTAACCTAAATAGCTCTTCTACACCTAATATATTTATAGTGTGCAATAATTTCCTCTCTTAGCTTTTGTTTTACCAGCATAAACAGTCTGAGCTCATGAGATTCATAAAGTGTCCAATAGCATGAGTAGCTTTCCTCTGGACATACTCAAGTTTGAATTCTTCTTTTGGAGTACAGGTAGAAATGTAGTGTGCAGCTCCATTAAGTGCTTTCCCACCTCTATTAGAAAAATGTGTGTTAATACTGTGATAGGGTTTGTTTGTGTTTTTTAACAGCTTTGCCCTGTTAATGTTCAGATCATTCTGAATGCAGTTATAAACCCAGGTCTTTTGTCTTCTTTTTCTGGCCAGTGATACCCACAATATTCTTGTTGGTTTTTAAATACATGATTTTGTATGTTTATGTATCTTTAAATACACAACCTTGTAAATACATGGTGGTATCCCTGTTCCCTACTGTATCACCAATTTAGTTGAACTATGAATCAGCATCACCTTTCATTAGGACATGCCAAAAAATTAAAAGCTTGTGAAATGTAGAACTCGGGTTGCAAGCTGCAGGTTTAGCTCTTGCTGACAATTTGCATCACCTGCAGGGATTTAATGGAACTACTGAGGTTGCAATGGGAAATTTCTCATCTTTCAGCTTATGGTAGCAGACCATACATAAAGACAGAATGTCTTTAATTAAATCCCTAATGTACCTGACACAGTGGTTTCCACAGTGCTGCAAGATCTTGTGCTGTGCTGAACTATTCCTGTGTGTACACACTTCAAGGTACCTGGTGCTTGGTAAGATAAAGCTGCCTTGCTCAGGACAGCTTTTCAACAAATGTTTCAAAAGATATATTTCTAGATGTGTCCATGCAGAATTTTTTGCAAGACTGTCACCTAAATCACTTTCAGTTTTATTATGATACAGATGCAGCCTGTGTCAGCTGGTGTGGGGGTATTCACGCTTTTCTGTGTTTGTAGGATTCAGAGGTTGCCTGCTGTGACCCACTACCATTCCATTAATGAAACTGGAGTATGATTTACTTAAAGGTAGTCTCAGTGTGGACAACAGTTACGCCTATGTGGAGCTACCTACCAGAGCATAATCCTGTTTATTAATGCTGAATCTGCTAATCAGGACATAGATTGGAAATTCCTCTTACTGGCAAAACGTGAAGCTAGTCAAATTCCACACTAAAATTGTCTGCTGCAGGATCCCGCTGACTTACTCGGAGATTCAAGTGAGGTCAGACCAGGGAATGAGTCTGGCCAGTTAATTTAGCCTTGATGACAGCCGTTGTGCCGCAGATCTACACAATCGGATTGTGTTTTGGCATTGGAAGGACTCTGGGGAATCTCACGTGATCTGCACTGTGAAATTAATTTGATAATGCATCATTGTTTTCCCTGAGCTTGATCATTCATTCCCTGCTGAAGTTCGGGCCCTCAGGATCAGATTCATCACATTTAGAAACCAGCTACAGCTTTCCATTTACAGGATGTCAAAATCCCTGTGTGGTCTTTCTCTTAAAACTCCCCACAAAACAAAGCACAGCACTATGTGCAAAAGAAGGTCTGATGGAGGTTTCTGCCAGTGAGGGGCACACTATCGGCCCTCAAGCTTTACAATTTACTGGGAACACTGTGTTCCATAATCACTGCCCCATGAAAAGCTGGCATCGAGTTTCTTTGGAGCTGATCATGGGTGAATCTGCAGGTGCTTATTCATGAAGGAACTGGTGCAATCCATTCTGATGAACATGAATCCGACAGGTCTAGGGTGAGGGGGGATGGGGGGGAAGCATACAGTCCCTCCAGGCAATGGTCTTTCTGTGTCAAGCCTGCAGATTTCAGCAGTGCCAGCCAGAGGCACTGGGCCAACCCTAGCCTTGGTATAAGTCCATTAACATCAGCGGAGTTGCCCATACCTACTCAAGGCTAACTTTGGCCATTGTCATTAAACTTCTGACAGTATTTCTACTAAGCCCTTTTCTGTATTCATGGGTTTAGAAGCAGGCTGTAAAAACGTGTTCCATGCTGACATTTGGCATACAGCATCTCCTCATCCTGGGAGTGTGGATTTTTTTCCTCTTTAAAACAAACCAAAACAAATAGAAAACTCAAAACCCATTGAGGAATTTTAGCTGATTTCCGGGATTAGAAATAATTAGGAGTTTGTTTCAGATTCTTTCCTATTCACCTGTGTCTCTGGGGTGGATTTGTGTTAAAGATTATCCTATACATCTGTAAGTACATGCAGGGAATCTGCTCTGATGCGTTGATGGCAGCTCATATTGCCTGTTTTAGTAGTCAGAGTGAGATGACCCTTTTAGGAAGTATAATGTATTGCTTAAGCCACTGTGTCCATAAATCAGCTTCTTGTGCTGAACAGGCAGTTTTTTTGTGGTTCTGTAGCCCTTATCTAAATCACAGCAACTGCTTTCAGCCAGTACAGTTCTGGTTTCATCCTCACACAAGGATTTGAGTTTGGATAAACGTTTGTTACGTAAAGTGTTCACATAAGCATGTAGGCAGACAAATTTCAATTTTAGAGTTGATTGAGAGTAATGTGTTGCAGTTTTTTGTGGCTATTGTCTGTTGGTGGCCAATGGTACAGTATAGGCAAGTCCCATGTGAGCCTGTCAACAAGTGGATGGCAGAAGGGTTCAGTAAACAAGGTGGGGCTTGAACAAGTCAATTGTGCAGATGAATTGATGCCGAAGCACACTTACATGAGGGTTTGTGAAACTACTAGAGCTTCCTCTGTGATATTTCTTTGCCTGTTTTTTTTTTTTACTTTTGCAAATGCAGTTGCTTTATGGACAACAATAAAATCAGCTTTGCAGTTCTTTGTAGACAAAAGTGTTTTTGCAGTGCCGGTCAAGTGGAATGCTCTGGAGGGATCCTGCCCTGTGATACTGCCAACATTGCGATTGCCAACACTGGGGGTTAGATCAGCTTAGAGGGAGGGGAGACTGGCTATGACTACTGCTACTGCCCTCATGTCTGTCCTGAATCCCACATGGCTACAGCAGGCTACACAAGGGTAAATAGGAAATCTGTGTGGAGGTGGGGTGTGTTATTACCATATTTATTTGTTTCACAAGGATACAGCAAATTTTTAAAGGTAGTCATGCCCCTGCCTTTTGAACAGCTGTACTGATTTAGGTGGTTACTGCCTCTCAGCTGTTCATTATCTGCTGCTCAGCTGACTGATCATGTAAGTATTCCTGATTTGTTTTGGTACAAAATGAAATAATTCATTTAATGAAGCTTTTAATTAAGCTGGTAACAAGAAGGCATGGCCAGACCTTAAAGCATTATTGTTTTCAGAAACAAAGGCAGGACCATGGCCACAATATTTGTAATGCTGATGCAGAGGTATAAGGGGTGTGTCAGTTCATGTCTCTACCCTAAATCTATAGAATATACTGTTTCTAAAACAGTTTATGGATTGCTTGCTCTCTTCTGTATCAAAACAAAAAGGCCTGATGAACAGAGCCAAAGAAAACTGGGAAAAAATATTGTTCTTCTAAATTGAGGTCTTACTGGAAATTAAATCCAGGCATCAAAGGAAAGCCATAGATTCAGAACTAATAATACTGGTGCTCCTTATTGCAGCAGTGTTTACATGGCTGGTGATGAAAAAATCCCAGTGTTCACAGATCCTCTTTTTTTGACTAGGAAATCTTTACAGGTTTATTCAGTGCATTGCCTTTTTTATAGCTCATAAAGTATTGGTCCTGGGGAAGCATATGTTCCTGGACCTGTGAGCAGTAAGACCATGTCTGATTCTTCATAATGAAAATATCTGGGCCCATCTGCTTCCCCAGTTGTAGGACTATCCTGGTTGGTGTTTCACTGGCAGACCAGCTGCAGGGAGCCCTGGATAGATGCACATACAGTATTAATTTAATGTACACTATACAGTCTAGTTCACTTTCACACACTCCTTTGATAAACCTTATGCCTTAGTTTTCAGTGCTTCTGGGGTTGAGGAAAAATCAAGCCCTGAGGACATGCTGGCTCTGCTTTTGAAGACTGAGCTTCAGAAGAAGGTAATGGAAGTTGTGGGTACTCAGGACCTCTTAAAGCTAAGACACAGTTTGTGCTGTTTGCTCATACAAAATTAGTACCTCATCTGCAAATAGTTCCACTTGCTTCAAAGCAATCCTGAATGGAAGAAGACGCTTCACTGTAGGTGAGCCTTATGGACAGGTGACTAGTCTCTTTAGAATGAAGGAGCATGAGCCTTCCAGGGATCAGAAAGGATCAGTTTGAGGGTATCTCAGATCTACATGGAACATTGCTGCATGCTGCTGACGTGCACCGGCCAAGAACATACTCTGTTACATGAAGATCTGTTACACTATGTTCTTGTTTACAAAATATAATATAAACTCAATATTGCCATTAAGTTTTCTCTATATTTTGTGGTTTGAACCAAAACCTCAAAGCTAGTTTTGCTTTTATCTTTAATCAGTTCCCCTTTCCACTCTGTGTTTTGTTCTTTTTATTTTCTTCCCTCTGCACTCCAGGAATGATTTTTAAATATTTGCACAGAAGTAAAAACAAATAAAACTGCTTCTAGAAGTCTTCTTTGTCAAGACAATCTTGATGTAGAGCTTAGGGACATGGTTTAGCAGTGGGCCTGGTACAGTTAGTTTAATGGTTAGGCTCAATGATCTTAAAGGTATTTTCCAACCTAAATGATTCTATGATCCTATGATGTTGCCATAAATATTGGGCAAATAACAAGTTTAACTTTGAAAGCACTTCATGATGCTCAATGTGTCATAGAATATGTATTGATTAAAACAATGCAATATTTTCCATGGCCGCTGGTTTTTACTGCTCTGCCCTCTGTATGTCCTTTACCTAGTCTCTGATCATTCTGGTACCTGAGTACAATTGGGGCTTGATGCTTTAGACTATTATGGATTTATTTCTTTGCTGCTTATTAAACATGTGTCCTTGTTCAACTTGAAGCTATGGCCAAAATGCAAGAATTACAGGTGTTGTTCTGTACCAAGGGTAATTCAGGACATCATCATGGCCTAATCTGACTGTAAAATACAATAGTTTCTCTAAACCTATGCAAGTGTTTTAAAGTACTTTAAGATGTAAAATATTCTAAACAGAGTAAAGAACCCCCATTAGTGAGGATAGCCCCACAAGGATAGCCCCCTAGCTTAGCCCCACAAAGCTGAGGTGGAAAGGAGATGTGAGTGTCCATAAATATATCTCAAGTGCTAGGGAAGGAAAATAACTATTTCAGCCAAAAGACTAGGCTGGCAGATGATTGGCATGTGTATGCTAGTGATGAGTAAGTTCAGACTGGAGCTCTAATGTTCTGCCCATGAGAGAAGTGAAAGTCAGGCTTTGGTCATATGTTCTGAAATAGAGAAGGTGTTTAATGTGGATCGTGGTTGTTTATTAAAAGGATCAAGTGCTGTGTGTGAGTGCAAGAGACTGGATGACCTGGCAGGGTTCAATGAAAGCACAAGCATTCAAACCTATGTTCTGCCCATTTAAATGTTCAGTTCAAATTGACTTCAGCAAACCCCAGCAATGTTACAGTTCAAATCATAATTAGTTTACCCCACTGCACATATTTCCATGACTTTGTAGGGGGTGTGATCTGGATATTGATCTTATCTTGCATAAAGTAAAGCTTGACATTCTCTTGATGGCCAGCAGACTGCATGGTAGGGAAAGAATTTGTTTCGCCTGCCTGTCACTCCTCTATTTAGACATGATTGGGCAGAATAAATCTTTGGAGTTATCTTCCATATGCAGTATTTCGTATCTTATGAGTCCCTTGAGTGAAGTTTAATGAGAAAGCAAGGTTACAGGCAGTAAGGAAAAATTGCCATGTTCCAGCCATGAAGACAAAAAGATTGATCCAGTCAATACCCATTCAGGTCAGAGGAAACCTTTACACTGATTTCAGTGGAAACTGGATCAGAGCCTTAATGAGTAAATTACTGTCTGGTCTCAGCACCATGTTTGTCTAGTATCATGATATAACACAATTATATCTGTGAAGACATTTTATTCTGTCTGTGTTCCAAGGCATTAGAAATAAAAGAAGTGATCCCAGTTGGAGCATTCTTCACACTGCAAGGTCATTAATTTTTATTTGGAGCTGTGAAATGTAATTCAGAATTCTGTAGATAATGCACATTGGCACTTTTGATCTCTTCTTTAGGAACAGTCATTTGCCTTCCCAAAAAAGAGCAGATAATCACTTTTCTTCGATCAGTAAGAACTCTGTACATCAGTGGTTTCAATCAAATGTTGTATTTTCTTCTCTGGTAATTTAAACTACCGACACGTCCAAGCTGAAATGTTGGATCCTAAACCTAAGTCTCTGGACAGGTTTCTGGCTTTACAGCTGTTATTCTACCAAGGAAACAGCTGTGTCAGCTGGCAAATTATTCTTGTTAGTCTAGCAAAGAAAAGTTGAATCCAGAACAAGATGTACAGAGTGGTAGTGTTAGGGTTGCCCTAAATCATCATCTTCAACTATCTTTAGCACTAGCACAAATTATGTTGCTGAAGATCTACTATGAGCTCCAATTTCAAGATAATGACCTGGAGCTCAGAGGCTGAAGGACTGATGGAGTATCAGTGACAGAGCTAGTATTGAACCTGGATTGTCTGTGTTGCAGTATTTAATTACATTACTTAGTACTTAGGTCACTCAGCTGCATTTTAAGTTTTCAGTTTGCTCTAAACTCAAAGGGCTCCTCTGTCTTCTGAGTTACATTTGTAGAAAAAAGCCTTCTTTCTCATTAACCCTGAACTGGTTTAGAATATGGTATATGTTGGGGACTATCAGTAGAAATCGCTTTTTCACCTCTTGTTTTGTCAGACCTCAGACTGAATATAAACAAAGGAAAAAGGGATGGAAAACCATGGGTCAGGTGAAACCAGTTTGCAATTCTGAAAATTTTAGGTATGGCAGCTTATTTTCTAGTTATGCACACAAGACTGTCCCTGCTCCATCTGCTATACAAATTGAACTATGAGGTCATCAGGGATGGGACCCTCTCATGAAAACACTGTTTAGTATGTTAGCAATAGGTTTCAGAGCTGTTTATAGAGAATAATTGAATCTGACTATTGTGTTTGGCTGTGCAAATAGACATCTCCTGCATTCTTTTTGGTAGCACTGCAAATCCTCCACTTGGTATGTGCATGCTGCTGTGGTAGCTTAGCCTGCCCTCCCCTGATGGAATATGTATGGATCCTGAATGCATTTGCACATATTTACACACATTTGCACACGCTTACATCCAGCCTGTGCTGGCAGTTTTTTATTTTGTGTCATACTGGGGGCTTTCCAGACCACATAGAGATGACTGTGATGAGAGAAGGTTGATATTCATTCTGCTTCATATCAGGTCTTAGACATAAGCATTTAACCCCTGCTAATTTGGAGATATAAGTGTTTTAGGTGCTGTGTGAGAAAAATCTTGGACCAGTAAGGAGAGCGGACTGCACTGATTGCATCTTTACTGACTGAAAATTCACTTAATGCTTGAGAGCCATGCATCATCCCATTTGATGAGCCCTTACTGAAGGTACAACTCACTCAGGGACAGTGTTGCACCCCAGCATGAGTGTGGGCTTCCCAAAGGGCTCCAGAACTTTTTCCTGTTGTGTGATCTGGTCTGTCAGGCATATCCCCTGTGTTAATTGCTGGAGCAGAGGAAATGAAAAGTCTGCAAGTGCCAAAGTTAGAAGCATGTTCTCTTGTATTGCTCAGAAATGTAGAGGACGTTCCCACGGTGCTGCTGCTTCCCATCTTCCACTCTCTGGAGATGTTTCAGAAAATACAAAGCTTTCTTCACCATTTTCCCTGCATTCTCTTCAGCCTGTAAATGTCAAATCTGTGTTCCCATATTCACTTTGGGCTCTAGCTGTGTTGGAGGTTACTACTATCTTAGGTCAGCTGCTCATTAGGTGGGGTGAATGCTCCCTGCTGGTTTACTGCAGATGAACTGGGTTAGGGTAAATACTATTTCATCTCAAGTTAAATGACCTTTATGCTTCAGCTCTCCATTTGTTGATGTACAGCTTTGCTGGTCCCATTGCACTGGGAGCACACATAGAGTTCCTTGTTTGCCCTGACCTCCTAATTCCTTTCCTGGAAAGCAGTGACTGCAAGCAGTTCCTTAGCTTTCAGGGATGGACTGCATTCTTGTCTCCAGACTAAGTTAACAATGGGTTTTTTTCAGTGGAACCAGCATATAAAGAAGTGTACACACTTGCCTAGACTGTGGAGGCCAACTTAATACATCCCTTCTCAAAGACAGCTCCCACATTCTTCATGTTCCTTAGCTAGGTTCCCTCCTCAGTTTTGGTTCCAACAGTTTCCTCAAGAACTGAGAATGTGATCAAATGCAAACAGTGAGTATCTGTGGACTTTAGTGTAGTAGCTATTCTAAGTAAGGGCCCAGCTTCTTGTTCCAGGATCTGCTTTGGCATATCCTTCTTCTGCAGATGTTCTCTCTTGTTGCTCTTTGTCAGATGTCACTTGTCATCCCAAGCAGCTCTGGGCCTTTGCCATCCGACAGCTCACACACTGTGAGGCAAGCAGAGCGCAAGTGCTGCAGTGGTCAAAAGTGCATCTTTGAGACAGGCTGAATCGAAACAATCAGGGAAAAATAAACCAAATGAGTGTGCAGATTTGAGAGGTGTCTGTCACCTCTCTCCATGTTAGCTCCAAACTCTGTAGCTGTGCTGTGTCTCTGGCATTTTCAGCAGTGTCACAACAGTGTTGGTAAGGTAGGGGCTTCTTTAGGAGTTGAATAATTCTCCTTTCCTTAAACTGGCAGGCATAACTCACGGGAGCCTGGCTGTTAATATGATCAGAACTGGAACAGATAGGACATATTTGCGAATCAATTCCTGACTTCCCCATGCATGTCCTTATCCTCTGCCATTTCAGCAGTGTGGTGGCAGCAGATATTACAGTAAGATTTTTTTCTTCTTTCTCTCTCTAGCATAAAATGTGCAGGATATTACAGACAACAAATCAGAAATACATACTAGCACACAAACAATCTCCCTCTCTTCAGACAGGAGATATTTAAAATAAACTCAGCACATTCAGAGGCAGTAATGCAACAGTCAAAGGGAACTGACCATAGCAGCTTCCTGATAGACAAATGTAGTCTTGTGTATTTGGTGCCAGCCGGAGACTGGGGAGCTGAGATACCATTTCTGTCTCTGATATCAGTTTTTTCCTATGCGGTTTCCCTGTTTGTAAATACAGACAGTTATCTCCTTCAGAAAAGCTTTTAAAGCAGTTGAGGACAGTCATGGTAAAGCTGTAGAAATAAAGAACACACTTGTTGCTGGAAAAGTCTGACATTTAAAATTTTTGTACTCATGTCTAAGCTCCTGTTCTGTCTTACTTGATAGCGCCCTGTTAGGAGTGGGGCTTCAGCACTGGATTCTTTTCAAACACCACAGTAAGTCAAACCCAGCCCTGAACAGATGGCAAAGTGCTCTGTACAGCTAGACCTCATGTCCTGCTGAAGCAAATGGGACACTGCTGCTCTAAACAGCTTGTAGCATAGATGTCTGATAAAGAGAAGAGGCAATAAGTGAGCATTGCAGTAGTGGGGAAATGGGGAGGTAACTGAAGTAGGTGGGCGTCGTTGAGCAGTCCAGATTGCACACAACTGGATTTCAAGTTCTGGTTTCACTTAGCTGGAAAAATTCTGCTCTCTGCCTGTGTTTCTGCTTCCATTTAAAAGTAAAACTATTTTTTGAACCTCTGTTTATATTCAGAAACCTGTTTCTGCCTGTTTCCATTTCATTTTTAAAAATTACTAGTTTAACCTGTTAAGACTTACCATGGATTTTCTTAAGGGGAAGAAATGGATTCTGCATTTTCAAGCCAATAATGATCTGTCTGTGTACAACATGAAAGAAAGAAATCGAAGGAATTTTTTGACAAGGAACAGATGTCTTCATAAACTAATCTTTTCTAAGCCAAATATGGAGGGGCTTAGCTTTTTGCTGTTTCCCATGAAAGCATACACAACCCAGTGCTGTTCAGCAGTTTCAGGTCACTTGATGAGATGTAATTAAGATTCAGTAATGAGCTGGCGAGCTCATTGATGGTCCTGCCAAGGGAATGTTTAGGAGTCTGCAAGATGTACTTTGTACATTGCACGCAGTTGTTCAATCCAGTCGGACATTTCTGCTCAGCTCACAAGGTGTATTTACTGTGTGAGTAGTGACGTGGTGTGTATTTAGGGCATGGAACAGCTTCTCAGAAGAATAGGATGATATCAAAGGTGATGGTTTGTCAAACATTTGGGTTTTGTGAGCTGCAAGTACTGTTCCTATTGATGGCCTAGAAAGGAGGAGCTGATGGTGTTGGACAGACAGGAGAGAATGTGGTTTATAGGAAAGCTGGATGTGTGTGTGTAGATGACTTAAAGTCTGTGATAAGTGATATAAAACCCCCTGGTGAGCACCCAGGGAATGCCTGAGTCCAGCCCATCTGTAGACAGAGATGCTCTGTGGGCAGGCAGATGACTTCCTCTGAGCTAGTTACTGGAGTTTGGAAAGGATCTCAGGGAAAGTAGCATTAGCTTCTGAGAGCACGTGTTTTCTGAAATACTTTCTGACTGTGTGTGTTCAGCACTTGCAATAATTTAGGCCCCAATCCAATACCCACAGAAGCTAATGGGTGTCTTTCCGTTAACTTCTTTTTAATAGACCAGGCCCATAAAGAGAAGACAAGCATATTTTTAAGAGCCTGCTAATCCGTGGAGTATGTGTTACTTTGAGTGAAATCCCTGAGCACACTGTGGATGGAACATTTCCAACAAAAAAAATATATATATAAAGGAAAGAAAATAAGAAATATCCACTTGTGGAAGCTAAGGAACTGTAACTGTTGAGAAAGGAAAGTTCAGCTGCATTCCAGGCAGACGGAAGAACTTTGTGGTTATGGATGTCCTTTTTCCACTTGTGGGAGTGTCAAAGATGCCTCAATATTAATTTTATTGGGGAGAAATGAATAGTAACAAGTAGTACACCCAAACAAAACTTAAACCTTCTCAATTTGCCTCAAAATAAATTGCATGAATGTAAAGAGTGAGGAAGCCTTTACTGACAAAGGCAAAAAAAAAAAAAAGGTTTTACTGGCTGTGTCACAATCAGCACAGCTTTTGCTGCAAAAATATATTCTAAATGGAAAAAATAGTCTGATAATTGGCACTGTTACATTGCATGTTTGTGTAACTCTATTTCTTATTGCTTATATATATATATCTTTCATATTTATTCTTATTTTTAAATTAATCAGCCTATGAGCATCCAGCCTGATTTTCTGTTAAACTACAGACCATGGAATTTCACCTGGCAATTCCAACGTTATATACTGTAATACCTGATTGTGTTGGTACATACCAATAGCAGGAAGGAATTAAAACTTTGAGGATGCAAGAAATGGACAATCTATGACATTCTAGGTTGAAGGGCTGGGTAAAGAGTAAAAAGTCAGGTTTTTTCCAGTTTGTTTGCCTAATTTCACTTTTTAGCACTTTGATCTGACAGATTAAAGAACTGCATAGGATCAGATACCAGCCAGATATTGTGTAGGTACTTACAGACTGTGATTAGATCTCCTCTTAACCTGCTCTTTGATAAGCTAACAAGATTGAATTCTCTAATCTCCCACAGAAAAGCATGTTTTCCGGTCCATGAATCATTCTTAGCCATTTGTTTGATACTGCTGCACTGGTGTGAAATTGGAGGTGTCCAGTGGAGAATATAGCTCTGTCATTATTTTGTAGAGGCTCTTGTTCTTTGAAAAATATTAGGCTTTAAATATCTTTCAAAGTGTGTCCAGCTCTGTATTTTGTGTAAAGGAAAACCAGACAGTAGTCTAAAAGCATCTCTGCTTCTTGTGTAAACTCACAATTCTAAGTATTTGCATACCGGTAGATGTTTCTTTAGCACTTCAGATAGGCAATGATGGTGAAGTAATGCTCACTGAGCCCGAAATGGTGTTTGAAAACCCTCTGAAAGAACCAGGAAATGTTATGGTTGGGACTAATGTGGTAGCAGTGCCAGTACCTTCTTTGTATCAGCTAGGTAACCGAATTATCTGTCTTTATAGACCCTCCTGCTACTGAAATCAGTAGGAAGTCCACAATCTCTCAGTCTCACAAGCAAGGGAGTATCTAAACACTGCCACATATTTGAAGGCTGTTCCTGATGGATCCAGTCACCTTTCTGTGGCCACTACATTTCCTGGGAAATTAGAGCATTGATATAACCTGGTGCTGTAAGTAAATAGTGACTCTCAACTGAGATCCGGCTGCTGATTTTGCTGGTCCAGGCAGGAGGAGGACCCTGCATGTTTGTTCAGCATGCCAGTGACACAGGGTCAAAACCTGACAGCCATCAGAACCATCATAGTTTAGTAAATCTCTGTGTCATTCACTCTGAAACTAAAGTCCCATTTCTCTTGGTCTGCCTTTGACAGCAGGCAGCCACAGATGCTTAGAGCAGAATTTAAGCAGCATCCATCAGTGTATAGAGAATTCATCCTTAGAAAGTTCTTCCTGCATCCAGGACTGATACCTGCTTTAATGTTCATAACTAGCCCTTTTAAAATGGCATAATTTAAGGTCGTCTTCACCAGAAGATAAATACAAACTTCCTAGCTCCTGTCAGATTTAGATTTAGTAACATAGGTCTGTCCACCCCACTTGTTGAGAAGTTAAGATTTTAACTCTTTTTGGTTTAAACACAGTGCCATTGAGTGTGTGGCTTGGAAACATTCCAAATGGGGAGAGGGATTAATGGCTTGTGGTTTAGCCAAAGAACCATAGTATGTGTGCTCCCAAATGTGTTGAGTGGAAAGGAGCTTCTGAAGGGAAACTTAGATCACTTATCTGACTTGAATAAGGTCAAGGCACAATGTACAAAATTCTGCTTGTGATTTCCTGGTTGTGAAAAGAAATAATTCAGCTGGTGTCAGAGAAATTATGCCTGGTTGACAGCCAAGTAAATGACAGCAAAAGCAAACAGTGAGCCTCCTTCTTCTATGGACTGACCTGTTCTCCATAGATTGTTCTTCAAGGGCTTCCTGGAACAGCAAGAAATCAGTGAAATCTGGAGTCATTCAGGGTGGTAAAACTTATGTCATAAACATGAAGAGTTTGGTCAAGGCCTTAAGGTATAACTATCTCTGCTAAAAGACATTTAATTTTTCTCTTTCTAGGCAGGAATCTGTAGTGTATAAAGTGCATGAACACTGTCAAAATCCAGCTAATACAATTAGTACAACTGTAGTTGAAGCTGTATTGATCCTGAGTGAGGAATATCTGTTTATGGCTGGCTGAGGCAGCTGGCCTGCGGGATTCACTGGGGCTGGCACATTAAACACCGCTTAGCCCAAACACATGAACTTCAGCCTCCTTTGCTCTGCTTATGTCTGCTTATATTTCAGATAAACCACTAGTAGTTTGATGTTTATAGTGGAATGCAATCAGAAAATCAATGTTCCCTTGTCTGTTTTTGCCACTGTGTTTCATTGCCCCTTGTGGACTTATGTTACCAAAATTGTATCAGGTGTGTAGCTGTGTTGTATGACTTGGTAGTTGGAATGCAGACAACACTTGGCTTATTGGGACAAACGTACTTACCATCCATTCAGAGAGGGTGGATATCTGATGTGGATTTCAGGAAGTGTCTTGAGTCGATTTCATAAGCTGCTGGCTGCAGCATGCGGACAGTCCTCTGGCTGCTGCTTACCTTTACTTTATCCCATGCTCCGCTGAAGCGTAATGAGTGTGCATATTGGAAATTGCTCGTTGGGTGTGTGGTGAGAGGAAAAAAGACTGATTAACTGACCTTGGAAGAAGGGAATGGGTGTTCCTCAATCCTTTGTACATGCTGTGTGGGGTTAGCAGTTGGCTTTGTGGGGGTTGGACACTTCTCCAGTGCTGGCACTGATTGAAGGTCAAGGGCCCAGGTAGAGGCATGTGCTGACAGAGAACAAGCTCCAGTGAGTAAGTCAGTCATGAGCAATTGGGTGTGTTATAATGACCTCCTACAACATCTGACTGTGTTCCTGCTATCTTTTTGCCACCGCTGAGTTGTAGTAAGTACCTCTGCATGCTGTCTCTCTTCTTGCTAGGTGTGTATACTGGGGCAGGTAGTGGTCCTAGTGGACAGCAGGATGACTATGAACCAACAATGTGCTCTTGTGTCCAAGAGGGCCAACAGCATTCTGGAGTGGATCAGAAGGCAGATGGTTAGCAGATCGAGAGAGGTTCTTTTCCCCCTCTACTCTGCACTAGTGAGACCACCTCTGGAATATTGCGTCCAGTTCTGGGCCCCTCAGTCCACAAAGGACACAGAGCTGCTGGAAGGTGTCCAGCATAGAGTAACAAAGATGATGAAGGAAGTAGAACACCTCCTTTATGAGGAAAGGGGAGGGAGCTGGGTCTCTTTAGCTTGGAGGAGGCTGAGAGGTGACCTCATTAATATCTATAAATATGTGAGGGGTTGGTGTCAGGAGGATGGAGCCAGGCTCTTCTTAAAGTTGTCTAGTGATAGGACAAGGTGCAGTGGGTGCAAGCTGGAACATAAGATGTTCCATATCAATATCAGCAAAAACTTCTTCACAGTGAGGGTAACTGGAGCATTGGAACAGGCTTCCCAAGGATGTTGTCGAATCTCCTTCTCTGGAGACATTCAAGACCAGCCTGGATATGTTCCTGTGAGACTTGGTCTAGGTGATCCTGCTGTGGCAGGGGGATTGGACTAGATGATCTTTCAAGGTCCCTTATGATCCCTAATGATTCTATGATCTCTGCCTGCACTTCAGGTAGGAGTTTTCAGCTGTGGGCAGCAGCAAGCGGTATGTGACAGCTTATGTGGGACAGAGCAGCATTTCTGGGAAATGCCCAGGTGAGCCCTGGAGGTGATTGTTTAGCAGTACAGGGCCAGGTGATGCCTTGTTGGGTTAGTGTCCCTTGAAAGCAGGTTGCATTAGTTTGACAGAGTGGTTACATTGCTCTCCAGGTGCCAAACAAAAAGTGGTTATGTTGCTCTCAAGGCTCAGTCAAGCTCGTTAGAGCTGTCTTGGATGTCTGCTCAGCAGTGCACTCCAGATACCTGCTCTTGGGGACGGAAGCAGGTTTAAATAGACTTGTCCTTGCATGGCCAAGAGAAGGTATCATCCAAACCAATGCCCACTGCATACTGGTGGATTTGTGCAAAGGAAGAATCAAAGCCAGAATGAACAATGTAGCTTTGCTTGCAAGCTGAGTAATGGCAAACCACATCTGTGTGTGGTGGCCTGGAATGGAGCAGCCAACACATAAAAAACTCTAGTCACTTCCTTTCCTGCCATTCTCAGTTCACAAGCAGAACCCTGAAGGTTTGGTTTTGAAAGACAGAAAAGGTGGGAATCTCTTGTAAACTCACATTCATTTACTTTCCCCTTCATGAGAGACAGATCCCTGCCAGCCTTTTCTTGTAGCAAGGATGTCCTGCACCTCAGCTTCTTCACTCTGGTGCTTGAAAGTTAAAGAGGGGAGATATGGTGCTTTACAAGTGAGGAGATGTTCTCAGCTAACAGTTGCTGAACTTACCTATTAGGTGGAATTCATAGATGTGAAGCAGTGAACCCAGGCTCATCTAAAGGCTTGAGCACATTTCACAAAGCTGTATGCATATTTACTCAATAAAACAGATTGCACCTGGCAAGCCCTTGCAGCTGTACATCAAAGGGATGCACACATGGATGAGGGAAGGCATGGAGGGAGCTGGGGAGAGATCTCTCATTAGATTGTTATCTAGGAGATGATGCTTGGCTCAGCAAGCCTGTTTCTTCCAAGGTTATAGTTGAGAACGTATTTTTTTGTTGCCATCGTAAATAGCTTCTGGCTTCTGAGTCTTGACTTGTCGGATCTTCTCCCTAGGATCAGGCATGGGCTTTGTCATAGACTTGGCTCTTCTCTGGCAATTTTCAGGGCAGCTCTTTTTGTCCCAGTCCGTTCATCAGGAGGGACTAAACTTCTGAAGGGTCTTATTTGTAGAGAGTTGTCCAACTCTGCTGGGCTTAATCCATGCTGCAGTGTCAAGTCTGCCTGGGACTTTGTGGTGCTTCACAAGCTTCCTTCAAGATTTTGTTGCCTTTCTAGTCAATCCATCCTTGGGCTTGTGTACAAATTGTTACTGATTCTTTCCTTCTCTGGTAGCTTGGTTGAGTTCTCAAAACCAGCTCAGTATAAACCAAGTTGTTGGTGTCCTGTGGAGTTAGCACCTATCTCTGGGCAGCTACAGGGATGGCTGCATGTGGGAGCTCTCATTGCTAGGGAAGAAGCTCTGGCTGCCATCTCCCTATCTGTCAGCACCAATGGTACTAAAAAAAGAAGAGCCTTGCACCCACCTTGGGAGAGTCCAGATGTTGCAGAGGGGATAACAGGCAATATCAGCCCAGGGTCTATTAGTGTGCTATGCATCAGTGGCTATTTTAGCCATGCCCAAATTAATAACCATCTACCTTGGCTGTGGATTAAACTTCGCAGAGTACCAACTTTCTTCCTTCTCTAAACCCAAATTTACAAAGCAAATGGAACACCTGGAGTGGATGATACAGAGATTTAGGCTATAAAATTATAGGCTCTGTAATTTTTCTCAGTATGGGGTTCATCAGCAGCTATGCATCCAGATATTTAATTTTAAACTGCTAACACATAGATTTGCAGCTCTATTTTCAGTTCAAATAATATATAAAAAATAGAAATTAAACTCAGCTCTATATTCCTTGTTATAGGATAATTAAACCTGTAACAGCAGTTTCTTTCTTTATCAAATCCTGTAGAATCCTATTAGCTGTTGAGCTGTAAAGTCTAATCGGCCTTTCCCCTGTATGATCAGCTGAAAAGATGTGAAATAAATTCAAAATATTAGCGCAGATTCTTTGCCTGGGGCAAACACTGTTCTCTGCAAGGATATGGGGCCTTCACTGTACTTACACTAATATTTGTGACATACCCTTTACCCTAAGCCTGGGACTTTGCTTTCCCAATCAACAAACCTGTCTGCTTGAGACTTAGTTGACATAGCAGTTGATGTATCCTGCTGTGAAACTAAGCACAGCGTTCAAGGGTCATTTGAAGTCCAGCAACCCAAGTTCTTTCTTTAAGACCACTTGAAGAATGGGGGAATATTGGAAGAAAACTCTCTGCGCTGAATGAGCAATTTGGATGAAAATGTTGCACAGCCTCAGCCGTGTGAAGTCGTGGGAAGAGATGACCACACAAGGTTAATTGCATCTGCCAAGTGTTTCCAGATTTAAAGAAAGAAGAAAAATGTTAAATCCTGCGCTTTTCCCCCCCTTGTCTGCCAAGTCCATTAGTAAGCTTCTTAAACTAGCACAGCCATCTGTGGACACTCTCAAGCCATGAGCACGTTATAGGCATGTGTAGTGTGACCCACAAGGGAGGTGGGAGGTTTCTTGTGGGAGGACCCGTGCTGTAACCAGGCACACTGTAATTTGTAACATGGCTGGGGCTGGGTACAAACCAGTGGAGTGCTTGGGGAGTTCTGTGGCTGCAGCCTCCACAGACCCAGGTGATTTGCTTATGAGCACTGAGTGCACAGGACTGGTGCAGAGACTGAGTAAGCTCAGCCTACTGAAAGCTAGAGAGTCAAATTGCAGGATTTTTCATCTCTCTCTAAGAGCTGGCTGTGCTGGGTCTGTGCTGACTCATAGGACCAAGGTTTCTCTTTAATATTTTCATTATATTTGTTTTGGTTTGTGTTACCCGGTATATTCCACCTGCTTGCTAATTTCAGTAGCAGAGCATTGATGATAAACATGATCTGGTTTTTTTTCACTTAACTGGAACATAGTAGTTTAACACACACTTTATAATTGGCATCCCTTATACCAATAAAAGCAGCAATTAACCTGTTACCCCTGTTGGAGGTTGACAAAATGAGGAACAAAGTTGCATAAAAATCAAAGTTGTTGCCCAGCAAAATGGGACCTTTTTCTCTCTCTCAGAAATAGGAAAGTTTCAAAGGCAGTTCACTGAGATCAAAAGGAAAACTAACCAACTAATTCACTTGGGGTCTTGCACCAAATAACTTGAAAACACATTGATTGCTTTATTGCTAAAAATCATCTGGTTTCATTACAATATGATGCAGACTAAATATGGACAAACAGGCTTGAATTGCTAAGCTTCTCTCATTGAATTCAGTAGCGTAAGTACTTGTCTCGGTACCTCATGATGTAGGTGAGGAGCCCCTGGTTGCATGCACTTGGTAGGAAGCAACTTGAGCATCAGAGCTGGTTCTCGTAAGGGATTGATTGTTCCTTCTATGGCAGGATGTTAGTCAGCCACAGGTAATGCCTGCAAAGATGTGACTGAGGGCTGAATTGTGCCATTTTGGGTTACCAGTAGGACAGAAAGCCTCACCTATCAGCAGCTGGCAGTCATAGCCTTGGGCACAGTTGTGCTCTTGCCAGATCTTGTATGGGAAATGGCTTAGTCCGAAAGACTCAGATGAGAGAGAGTTGTTTCAGACACCGTGTCACTATCCTCCAGGAAAGAAATTAAGGTTCTGACATTTGAAATCATTATCACTTGACATGTTCAGAAGTGAAGAGGTGCCAGTTGCACTTTTCATGGTTCTTTTTTGGCAGATTCAATGCAGTAAGAAACAATGTGGGATTTTCTTCTCTGTACCATTTAAAGCAGCTATGTGCATTAAAACAGTGGCCACAGAGACCTCTGGCCCCAATCCTCCTAAAATTCACCTCTTTTTCATACATGAAGCCTGAATAAATTCAGTGTAGAATTGTGGCTATGGTGTTTAAGACAGTTATATCCCCCCAAGAAGAAAAGTACTGTAGAAATTCAAGATCAGTGTTTTGAAACACCCTCCAGGTCTGGACTCCAGCCTTAAACTCTATCTGAAAATAAGCAGAAGTGCCAGACGCGGCCTGTTTTGCCTTGCTGCTGGCCCCCTTCCCTCACAGCAGATTAGGAACAAATGTGGACTCACCGTCTCACTTAAGCACTCCAATGAGTTTAAGAGTAAACATGATGATAAAAATTCAACAGCCTTTTCATTGAGTTTTAACTCTCTCTGACTTGTTGGTAACAATGTAAATGTATTACATAAAACAGAAATGCAATATGTAGTATTTTCTTCATCCTGTAATTAAAACTCTTTGTGATGTCTCTTTAGAGTTAGTAAGAGAGTAATGGGGTAATTGAGAGGAGCTATTCACACAGTGTCAGAGGAGATGAACAAACTTTTGTCCTAATTACTATTTCCTCCTGGGAGAGAAAACACATTCCTTTTCTGATGATGTTGTGACTTTTGTCAGGCTCTGCTTCTGAGTGTGTTTGTTAATTGGCACCTCTCAGATGAACCTGTCTGTCAAAATCACATGCAGCACCTGGATGAGTAATGTAACAAAATACTCCCAATATTTGAAAGGAATTAATATTTAATATCTTATTCTATAAATAAAGATTCCTTCTTGATATGAGACTGATGTGACATTCCTTTAATCATAAAAATGAAGTCTTCTGTGCATCTGCTTTCTGATGCTGAAGCTTTCTTAGCCCAAATCAAGATAGAACTTAGGCCCATGAATAAGTGCCAGTCAAGTCAATGACTTGGTGGGTGATGTGGTGGAGGCTGTCAGGGAGTCAGTGATCATGAAATGATTAAGTTTTCAATTAATAGTGGATCAAAAAGAGGGCTCAACAAAACATCTAAACTGGATTTCCTCAGGGCAGATTTCAGTTTATTTAAGGAATTGATTAGGAAAGTTCCTTGGGAGGCAGCCCTTTACAAAAAGGGGGTCCAGGAGAACTGGATATACTTCAGGAATGAATTATTGAAGGCACAAAACCAGGCCGTCCCAGTGTGTCACAAGATGAGCCAGAGAGGAAAAA
>VZRI01005814.1:75518-86857 GCA_013397515.1 Upupa epops | reverse complement strand
GCAGTTAGAGTGGTAGTGGGGGCAGTACAGGGGTTGCTGAGGACAGTTTGAGGGGCTCTGGGGGCGTTTTAGGGGGGTCATGGGGAAGTTCAAGATGGTTCTGGGGGGTTCTTGAGCCCTTAGGAGTGCTAGGGGCAGTGAGTGTCCAACCCAGGCTGATGGCTGTAAGGCTGCAGAGGAGGATGGCTGGTCTCAGACCCGTTGGCCGTGGTGTCCTCGTTACTGCTGAGGAACGCCACAGCCACTATGACCCCCCACCACAGGGTCCCCGCACCCCATGCTGAGGGCACTGCCCCGTACCCTCCTGCGCTGTTTGTGGACCCTGAGACACCCACAGTGCTCCGGCAGCCACCAGACCCGAGTGATGTCGGGGCCACAGGAGAGTCCCCCTAAGCTGAAGCCACTGGTGGCCGTGGCCCAGGTGACCTCGACACCCGACAAGGAGCAGAACTTTGCCAGCTGCTCTGCGCTAGTGCGAGAGGCAGCTTTTCGTGGTGCCTGCCTTGTCTTCCTCCCTGAAGGCTTTGACTACATCGGCTGTGACCCTGCAGAGACCCTTGCCCTGGCTGAGGGCTTGGATGGGGACCTCATGGGCCGCTATACTGAGCTTGCCAGGTACAGTGGGGCAGCATCTGTGGGTCCCTAAGGACCAGTAGGACACTGGGTTAACTCTGGGTTGACTCCGGTTCCCTCATACCGGCAGGGAATGCGGTGTCTGGCTTTCTCTGGGCGGCTTCCATGAGCGCAGCCATGACTGGGAAACCACCAAGCGCATCTACAACTGCCACGTGCTGCTGGACCCTGCAGGTGAGAGAACCACCCCATCGTGCTTGGCCTGATCTGTGGGGTCCTCAAGGGTGTCCCCCAGCTCTTTTGGCACCTTCTTGCCCTCAGGGAAGATGGTGGCCACCTACAGAAAGACTCACCTGTGTGACGTGGAGCTGCTGGGTCGCGTTGCCATGAAGGAGAGCAGCTTCACCAACCCTGGCAGCGAGATTGTGGCACCTGTTAAGACACCGGCAGGAAAGGTAGCAGCACCTCGATGGAGTCTCTTTGGGGTTCCCCCCTTGTTGTGGCTGACATCCCCCCTGATTCCCTTGGTCTCCACAGCTCGGCCTCTCCATCTGCTACGACTTGCGTTTCCCTGAGATATCGCTGGCCCTGTGCAGCGCCGGTGCTGAGATTCTCACCTATCCTTCGGCCTTTACAATCCCCACAGGTTCTGCACACTGGGAGGTGAGGCTGGACCCCTACCTTAACCCCTGAGAGGGCTGAGCCCTCCCCCTGCAGCCAGGAAACTTTCAAATACCCACAAAAAGAATCTTTTCAAGACAAGTCCACCTCTCCCAAGGGCTGATGGAGCTGAGCCCTCACCCCAACTGTTTCCAGCAGCCAGGGGGACAGATTTAAGATATTTTGGGGGGGATTTATGGAGGAGTGCTCCCTCCTAGACCCCAGTTTATGCCCCCCAGCATCTCCAGCAACCAGGGTGTCAATTAAAGACCTTGAGGCTCCTTCTGGGGGATTTAAGGGTCAAGTACCCCCTCCCAGACTTTTATTCTGCCCCAAGTCCACCCACAGGCGCTGATTCCTCATCGAATCTTTTCCAACAGCTGGGGGGCAAATGTAAGAGACCCAAAGTGTCATTTTGGGGGATTTAAGGGTCACGTACCCAAACCCTCCCGTAGTGCCTCCCTGTTGCTGGCAGGTGCTGCTGCGGGCCCGGGCCATCGAATGCCAGAGCTATGTGGTAGCAGCTGCCCAAACTGGGCAGAACCATGAGCGCCGGATGTCCTACGGCCACTCACTGGTGGTGGATCCTTGGGGCGCAGTGGTAGCCCAGTGCCGCGAGGGACCTGGGCTCTGCTACGCCGAGATTGACCTTGAATACCTGCACCGTGTCCGCAGGGAGATCCCAGTCAGCAGGCACCGCCGGAGTGACCTCTATGGCACCATAGGGTTGGTGCCACAGCAATGAAATCCCCGGTCAGCTTTAGTTGAGGGTGGTTTGCACTAAAATAAGAGGCAGGAAGGTGCCCCCATCCCTGCTTTTAGTGGGTTTGGGGAGGTTTTGGGGTGAAGGAAGGAGCCAGGAGAGGGTGTTTGGGGTAAAGGATGGAGCTGTGTGTGGGTCTTTGAGGTGACAGAAGGAGCCAAGAGGGGGTTTCATGTTGACAGAAGGAGCAGGATGCTGCTGTAGATGCTTTTTATTGTCAAGAAACCCCAAAGCTACAGAGGGAAATGACCGATTGAGTGAAGTCTTTAAAAAATACAGAATGGACAGAAATTACACCCAGTTGTGCCAGAATTGTCCGGAAGCAAAAGAGGGGGAAGTGGGGGGGACATGACTCTGCACCTCCCCAACCCCGAAGAGGCTCTGCACTCCCCCCGCCCCCTCCCACCTCAGAGCCTAGGGAGAAAAACCCATGACAGAGGGAAAATAAAACTCCCAACTCTGGGGACCTGCAGGCAGCAGTTTGGGTGATAAATGGCCACCTGGGGGGGAGTAAGTGGCCATTTGGTGAAGGTAAACAGCCATTTATGGGGTGTAAATGGCCACGGGGAGGGGAGGGGGAGAGCAAATGGCCATTCTGGGGGGCAAACAGCCGTTTTGGGGTCTCTCCAGTTGCCCCACCCATGCAGGCAGAGTCTCTGCTGCCTGCTGCCAGCAACAGGCAGATCCCCAAGCTGCCTCCAACTCCTCATCCCAGTTTATCCCAGTTGCCAGCTGGAGAGGGTGGGGAGGGCCAGGGCAGGTGTACGGGCTGGGACTGAAAAGGCAGAGGGGCCAGGCAGATTTCAGGGCGTCCCTTTCCCCCCCTGCCCTTGGAGGGGATGGGAGACACGAAGGCACATGGTCCCGGGGACGCCACGGGGACAGTTTGACTCCTGAGAAACCCACCGGGACGACTGGGGAAGGGGCAAAGGGACAAAGAGGGCTGAGGGGGACACAAGGGGACACACAAAGCCACCCCCAAGCTGAGCTTGGCCAAACCCCCCGCCGGCCCTGCTGTGGAATTTTTGCCTTTTTGTTGGTTTTTAATTGAGAGGGAAACAAAACAGTAAAATAAAATAAGGGGAAATGAAGTGAGGAGACGACAGGAGGAGGAAGAGGGAGAAGGGGACACACACACGCACGTTAAACACCTCTGGTGGCTCCCAGGGGGCTTCCATCCAATTTTTCTTTTAGAAAAAAAAAAGAACTGAAACAAAAACCCCAAAAAGGAGAGGGGGGGAAAGAAAGAGAGGAGAGGGGAGGAAAAGAAAAAGAGAGGAGAGGGGGGGAAAAGAAAAAGAGAAGAAAATTGAGGGGAAAAAAGGAGAAATTAAAAATAAAGTAGGATGGTGGATCCTGGCCAGAGCTGAGTGGCATCAGGGAGCCGATTGCAGCATCAAGTTCCTCAGGAGTTTCTGGCGCCCGACCTCATAATCCTCCTCATCCACATTGACCAGCAGTTTGATGGCTTCATGGCCCACGGCTTGCTTGAGCGAGTCCGTGATGAAGACGCCCTTGAGGGCTTCCAGCAAGGAGCCATTGATGTAGTCGCGCCAGAACGCATCGAGGTAGGTGAGCTCCGAGAATTTGATGTCGCAGATGATGGAACCCAAGTCCCGCGACTTGAGGATGGTGTTGGCCTGGTTGAAGCGTTCAAACTGACGCTCCAGTGGGTCCTGCTTGTTGGAGAAGACGTTGCCCTGAAGCGCCGTCTCATGCTGGCAGTATTCGGCCCGCACCCGCAGCCGGATGTCTGTGAGGGGAGAGGGGAGGAAACTGGTGATTTAATGGGGTGGGGAAGCTGGAGATCCCCCAAACCTCCCCCCAACTCCGCCCCCCCCGCCTGTGCCAGATCCCACTGAGGGTCTCACCACACGTTTGCTTCTCCTTGGGGTCTGGCGTTGCCGACTTCCTCCGCTTGCGCTGGCTGCCCANCCCTGCCCATATAATGCTTCTGCCCTGTCTCCAGCACTGTAATCCAGCCCTGTGCTCAGCCCCTCCTTCCAGCTGTGACCCCCAACCCAATCCCAGGAGATGTCTGGAGGATCCTGCACAATTCCTGAGTGGAGAACCCCAAAAGATTCCCCTCCAACACCAAAGTGCCACCCCTACAGGTTCAGGGAGGAGATGTGAAACTATGGCCCTCAGATACGTGAGACCCCATAGATCAAACCCTCAAATCCCTATATACTGACCTGCAAATCCCCCTAGAGCCAAATTCCCGCCAGACCCGAAACCCCATGGACTGAACCCCTAAATCCCTACAGATCCCGAGCCCCCCCCCGACCCAAAACCTGCAAATCCCCACAGACCCAGACCCCTAGATACCCAAACCCCTCAGACATAGACCCCAAATTCCCACAGATCCAGACCCCCCCCAGACCCAAACCCCAAGCCTTGATGTTGGGGGTGCTTCCCCACCTGATTTCAGGGGGTGGCCCAGCCCATGCTCCTCGCCATGGGGCCGGGGTGTCACATAGCGGATGGACGTTTCCTCCAGGTACTTGTCTACCAGGTCTGGGCATACTGTGGAAGAAAGGGGGCACATAAGTCCTCTTTTGAGGTCAGTAGGGGACACAAGTCCCTTTTTCAGGGTTGCTCTGAAGATTTGGGGTGCCACAGCTCTTTTGGGGGCCTGTTCTGGTGCTGGACAAAGCAGCTCCAAGGGCCTCCCCCAACCAGCTCAGATGGATCCAATTATGGGACTGAGGTGGGAGGAGATAGGATCTCCCTGCCAGGACAAGGGAACCCAAAACAGGGACAAGAAAGGAGCAGCACTCATGAAATCCCAGTTAGACTTCCCTGACCTTCTCGAGGGGTACAAAACCCCAAACCCCACCTGAGGTTTCGCCCATTAGCACCACTTCACCCTAAAAGCACCAAAACTCCAGCGGGGGGGAGAACTCAGCCAGCACCCACAACCCCACTGCAGCCCCTTCTCTTGGGATTTCTACAGCAAACAAGGTAAAAGGGATTCGAGACCTCAGCCGAATCCTGTAAAAACTTGGGGATCTTAGCTTTAAAAGTGAAGATGCAATAGCAATACTGTTGGGGTTGAAGAAGAGGATTTGGGACTTTCCACTGGAAAATGGGAATTTGGATGTGGGGTCCTTACTCTGGTTCCCCACAAGCTGTGGGAGGGACAGCACCAGAGTGGGACAGACAGCAGACCCCTTGTCCTTGAGAGGATGAAGATTCCCCCACTGCTCCTCCCTGCTGTCCAGCATTGGGAAACTAGGGATGAAAAGGTGGATTTCCCTAAAACCACAGGTGGGCTGAGGAAACTAGGAGCAAGGAGCTGGGACCCCAGAGCTGAGGGAACTGGGAACCTGGACCCAGGGGAACCAGGAGCTCAGAGGACTGGTGGGACTGGGAGCACCATCTGCGCATGAATCCTGTAACACCCCAGCACCTCCCCATTGCCTCATGTCCTCACACCACCTCACCCTGGCTAGCTCTACCAAGGCTCCATTCCCAACTCACCAGCCCGTCGCCTCTTGAGGGTGACATAGGGCAGCAGGTCATGGCGGGTGATGATGCGCAGGAGCTGCAGGACCTGGCGAAAGTTGGTCTCGTCACAGCGGCCTTGGCGTTCCAAGGCCAGCAAGAAGTCCCTGCCACTGCGGATCATCCCCCGCTCGTAGTCATCAATGACATCGACAAAGAGGAAGGAGAGGACCCGTACGTCACGATGTGTCAGGTGAGTGCCCACAATGTCAAACATGCGGTGCAGGCTGTAGAGCCCGTGGTCCCTCTCGCCTTGCTCCTCTGGCCAGGCCTGTGCCCGGCTCCGCTTCAAAGTGGCCATGGCTTGGCCCCAAAGCCCTGCAAGAGAGGGGAAAGAGACAGGATTTAGCCCGCTGCCCTGGTCACAGTGAACCAGAGACCTCCCCAGGCCTCATCCTCAGGCAAACTGGGAGGAAGCATTGCTCACTGCAGAGGACTTTGTTGACCAAAAAGAGGGTCAGTTTGGTTTATTTGGGGCTATGAACAAAAATTGTCCCAATCAGGAGGGAGGGGGAGTTAGGTTTAGGACCATGATGGGAGGGTGGGGGGTGGCTGCTCAATATTGGCCTTTTCCCAGATATTTAGGCCTAAAATCCAAGCAGTACGGGAATGGGGAAACTCCTGCACACTGATCTGGACTCAGGTGGAAATGTCTCTGGCTCCCGTACCTCTCAGCTGGATTTTTTTGGCGGCTTCAATTTTCTTCTAAATCATCTTTGGGGTCTTTTTTTGTGCCTTTCATTTTGTTTGAGGACACTCTTAATCCCTGGATCTGCTTCAGATTTGGGGGTTGGCTCATCTTTGCTTTAGATTTTGGGGTTGAGGCTTGGGTTTTATTCTCCAAACGCTCCAGAGACTCAAAGTCTCGAGCGGCCGTGGCATTGCTGAACCCTGGGCAAAGCTCCGCTGCCTTTGAAGACACCGAAACTCCCCAGCTCTTTCAGGACTTAGGGCCGTTTCCTCAGGTCCTTGGGGCTGCTCAGCAGGTCCCGACCCGTTTGGCTTCAAAGCTGGAGGAGAGCAAAGCCTTGTCAGACCGGCTCCAGTGCTCACCCACCCATCCCTTAGTCCCACCTGCTGGGACAGCACCAGCCCAGCCCCAAGATGCTCTGGGTTCACCCCCTCATAGAGCTGGGGCTGTCTGCTGCTACTTCCCTGGTTTACCGTCCCCAAAGCAATGACATCGGAATCTCCTGGCTCTTCCTTGACCAGGGACGCCTGAGGAGCCCAGAGATGGATTTAACCCCCATAATCAAACTCCAATCAATTAAAGGTTGTTTGAGCAACGACTCTGAAATGATCTCCATGAGTCCAAGTGCTCTGTACAGGACAGAGAGGGAACTGAATCCCCAAAAGCCTCTCCAGAAAGAAAACAAGCAGCCAGGAAAGGCATTCCACAAGATGAGCAGCCTGTAGCAGAATAAAAACCCAACAGAAAACCCAAATCCTTTTATTTTCCTTGAGGAAAGGCCCTGGTGTGGGTAGCAGGGGGAGCTGCCTGCGGCTTCTCGAAGGTGATGAGACGCAGGACACCATCCCTACAGACCCAGTACATCCCTCCACTGGGATCATTAAAATCATTTCAGAACAGGAAAAACAAGCTCCCAGTGCCTCCAGACACCCCATGGTTCCTGCTCCAAAATCTGACCTAGCCCTGTGCAGATTTCTGGGGTTGGGGTTGCCATAAGAATTCAAGTAATTCTCCCAAACCCCCTCCACTTCTGCCTGGATGGGCTCAAAAATCCTAACATTCCATGGAAATCTGGCTCCAGAGGAGTTTTCTGGAACAGACCTGACCCCAAATCTCCTCTCCCGGACATGCCAGGAGCAGTGAAGCTGGTCTGTCGCTGGTCTGGACCAGCTCAGTTGCTGGTCTGTAGATTTTGTGGGATCAAAAATCCAACTACAGGGTTGGTGAACCCTCATGATTCCCAGCATGGGACCGGGAACCTCTACTTCAGAAGAAAACTGTGGAAAAAACCAGTTCCTGCTGCCCTGGGATTAATGGATGGAAGAGAGCTGAGAAATCAGATTAATCCCCAATTGTCCCTCGTGGAGAGGTCTGAGCCTCTGCAAGAACACCACGGGGCAGAGAAAAAACTGAATCCCCCACTAACATCAGCACAACCCAGCAACCCCAGTAAAACTGGAGTGATGTCACTGGGCAGCCCCAAAACCCAACATCAAGGGAGGAGGAGGAGCAGGGAATGTTCAGCCACACTGTGTCACCTGATAAAGAATCGGTAAACCCCTTCCTGAGGAGCCAGGTGCAGGAACAGCTGTGGCAGCAGCTGGTTTGGGTGGGGAAGGAGAATTTTAAGTACGAAAAGTGCTCTTCCTTTCCCTGCATCTCCCCACCTCAACCCTGACACCTACACTAATATCCCCCTCCAACCTCATTCCTGCCATGAAGCAGATACCAGGGCCCCGATGTCAAACACCACAGCACTGGGATCCCTCAAACAACCCCCACCAAGACCCAGTGACACAAAAAGCCCCAAATCAAACTCCAAAGCTGGAGCTGCCCTCCCTCAGAGCCCTGAGGTCACCCTTTCCAATGACAAAAAAGGGATGGATGGTGCCTGACCCAAGGCTGCCCTTCCCACACGGTTCCACATGAGGACAATGAGAGCAGAGAGTCATCAAACCATCACCCTCGAAATTTAAATCCTAGAGGGGAACAAGAAGATAAAAACAACCACCCACCCACCTTAGCGAGGAGCTGTTCCGGTCCTGCTGATCTCCACCAGGCCAGCAGCAGCCAGGAGAGGTTTTGGTAGAACTGACAATGTCTTGAATCTCCTTTTCTCCTGGGTTTTTGGAATAAACCCACCCGGGGGAGCAGCAGCAGCTCCAACAGAGCTTCACTCCAGCTCTTGCAGCAGAGGAACCGGAGCTTGGTGTCCACAGCCAGCCGAGTTGCCAGAAGCCACCCAAATTTTAGTTATTTTTATCCCCAAAACCTTCCTGTTTTTTTCACCCCCCTACTTAAGAACTTACTGATGTGTTAACAGGAGCGTTTGGGACTCACCCTGTGCTCTCTAGGTCATTTCTTATCTGCAGACCCCCTTCCTAAAGAATTAAATCTCACTGTAGGGACCTAGCCAACAGGACAGAGCTTAGAACCACTGAAACTTGTTTGCTCTCTTATTTAGCACCTTCCCCAGTACCTGAGTGGGGTTGACAGAGAAATCCCAATTAAAAAAAAGCCAAGAGCAGGCTGTCTGAGACGGGTTCTCTGTTTAAGCCTCAGCCCATCCCTTCATGTTTACTCACAAAGATCGTGTTCTTGCGCCTCAAGCCTGGCCTTATTCCCCCCAAGAGAATCCGGGGGAAAGCTAAATCCAAGCACCAGAGCCACCCTTTCTAGTACCAAACCTTCCAAACTCAAAATTCTGCCTCTCACAAGAATTTAACTTCAGCTTCCCCAAAACCCTTCACTGAAACCTCCAAACAGGGTGATTCCAAGGCTCCACTCGGCTCTATCCCCACCTCTTCACGTTACTAGTAGCTCTCGTATCCCCGCTCCGGCCTCCTCCTCCGCGCTGCCCTGGGAACAGCCGTCTTTTAAAGTGAAAACTTCTGGGTTAAACGCGAGGAAGGGAAGGGGAAGGTGGCGGCGGAAGGGACTCAGGAGAGAGGCTCGGCCCTGCAGCCCCCCTTTAGGCCCCCATTGCTCAGGAGCCCAAAGCCTCTCCACTACAAGGGCCGCGCTACGGGAAGAATTTGGGGGGTGGGGGGCGGCCGCGGCCTAGGCCTGGCCCTGGGTCCGTCCCTCACCCACAGGCAGCACCGAAGCCTCTCTCACGCCGCCCCCGCCATGCCCAGAGGATCGGCCCCCCGCTGCGCTGCGCTGGGCCCACTGGCTCGGACGGAGCCAACCAGGGGCTGAAGGAGCCACGGACTCCCGCTCACAGCAGCCCCAGGCTCGGCGCCGCCATGTTGGCTCCGTCCGCTCCGCCGCTGCTCTACCACCTCCCTACGCAGGGCGGCCGTCGCTGTGACGGAAGTTCCGGGCACGAAGGCCCCACCCCTCCACATCCGGTTCACGCTCATTTCAGTGCCTTCACCGCCATCTTAGATAGGGGCGTGATCATCCGGGACAGCAGCCGTAGGCCGTCTGCTTTAGCTCCCTTAGGGAGGACAGGCGAGGCGCCTTCGCCACGTTGGGTGAGGGCAACCTGGCAGGGCCGCCATCTAAGGAAAGGGCAAGCGTTGGCCTCTCGGAGCGGCTTCAGGCTTATTGTGGAGCATTGGGGTGCGATGTCATCTTAACTAAGGGCAGAGTGACTGGAAGGGAGCGCTGGCGCTCCTTGGGCGGGGTGTGGCGGAGGGTGTCCTGGAGTGACTGGGGTTGATGATGGGAGTATTCCTGATTGACAGGGCGCTCCTTAGGGCGTTTCTGAGGGGTGAGGGAGGGGGAAATCCCCGTGGGTTTGTGAAGGCAGTGGGGCTGTGAGGAAGGGGAGACACTTGAGGCGGAGGGGCGTTGGTTGGATGGAGTAAACTAGGGACGAGGTGGGGAAATTAGAGGGGAAGAGNGGTGAGAATAGCCCCCCGCCTACCCCGCCTTTCACCTCTGCACACCCCTTTCCTTTTTCCACCCCCCCGGGGTTCTGTGGGGGCGGTAATTAGCGCTAATTAGACTGCACGCGCCGGGCTGGCGGCCAGCCGGGCTAGGGAAGGTGCAGTAGGGGGGCTGTTGTGAGTCAGCGAGGCCGCCCCAGTGCCCCTCCTATTCCCTTCCCCCCCAGCCGGGTGTCCCTATCCCGCCCCCGGAGTGTCCCTCCGCCCCCACCGTTCCTATCCCGGGCGGGGCCCGTCCCCTGCCACTGCCCGCTGCGCTTCGGACCGCTTCGGCGGTGAGTACGGGGCTGGGGGGGGCTCTCCCTGCACCCCGGTGTATGGGGGTAGTTCTGGATCCGAACCTGTGGGGCTCTCAAACTTGGATCCCGATTTTTGGGGGGTGGGGTGGAGTCTCAGTCCTGGACCCCACTTCTTGGGGGTTCAGACCTGGGTCCCACTTTGAAGGTGTCGATCCTGGAACCCTCTTTGAGAGGGGGCCCATTCTGAACCCCGATTTGGATGCTTAGTCATGATTCCCCCTCTGGGGGGGGGGGAATCTCAGTCCTGGATCCCGATCTGGGGAGGGGTCGATCCTGGATCGCAGATTTTTGGCGGGTCGCCACCGGACCTTGATTTTGGGGGAGGCTTAATCCTGGGACCCCCTCTTGACGGGTCTCAGTCCTGCACCCGCCTTTGAGGGGCCACTGATTTGCGGGGGGCTCAAGCCTTAATCCCACTTTAGGGGGGCTCAAATCTGGACCTCTCATTTAGAGGAACCCCCAGACACAGCTTCCTGCCCTCTCCCCAGATGGGATCCCCACTGCTGCACCTCCGTCCCGTCCCAGATGGGGATCCCTTACTCCTCCTCATCCCGTTAGGAATTAACCCCATCCTGCCCTGGGTACTGCCCCATCTTCATTCAAAGGAGCCCCCGAAATGGTCACGGAGCCCCCCCCCGGGGCTGCCCTACCCTCACCAGCCCCTCACCCGCCAAAGTTTTAGGGGTGCTGGGTAGGAAGCAAAGCGCTCCTCAGGATCTGCCAGCATACCCGCGGGTGGGGATGTGTCTGGCTTCGGGGGTTCGTCTGTGATGGGTGGGGAAGATCCACTCCTGCTTCCCCTTACCGGGACCCCCTCTCGAAGTTTTTGGAGGCAAAGCCGCTAGCTGGGCCCGTTCCTGTTTCGGTGGCGGGAGGGGAGCCCTTATGCGGCAGAGTGGGTGCTATAGGGCGGGGGGAACTTTATGGGGTAGGATATCTCCACCCTATTT
>VZRI01005814.1:50960-62933 GCA_013397515.1 Upupa epops | reverse complement strand
CTCGACAGTACATGACTCCCCTCTGGGGAAACCACTCATAGGGTACTTACCCCCCCACGGGGAGACCCTTACTTATAGCCGGGATCTGACCCCCCACCCATAGCAGGGTACCCCCTTGCAGGGAAACCCCAGCCCGCACTGCGAACTGACCCCTCTCCATGACGGTGTGTGAGACCCCTTTCCTGCCCCTGTACTGACCTGGCCCCTCTGCACCCAGGTACTGACCCCCACTGGGAACAGACCCTCACCCATAGCTGGGTACAAACCCAGCACGCTGCTGCCCCTCACCCTATACCTGCGTGCATCAACCCACCCACATGTGGGTATAGACCCCCACCCAGTGCATCCCCTCCCCCAAAACTTGGGAGCATCCTTGGGATGCACCTATACCTGCATGCATCCCTCACCCTGTGCCCTGGTGCATCCCCTCACCCTGTATCTGGGTGCTTCCCCCCCCCAAAGCTGGGTGTATCACTCACCCTACACCCCAGTGCATCTCTTCCACCTGGGTGCATCTCTCCACCCAACAAACAGGTGCACCTCTCACCTTATATTCAGATACATCTCTTAGCCTACACCCCAGTGCATACCCCCTGATACACACAGGCACCCCGTGACCCCATATCTAGGTGCATCCCTCACCCCATATCCACAGGCATTCCCCCACCCCACACCTGGGTGCACCCCACACCCCATATCTGAGTGCATCCCCTCATCCTGTGTCTGGGTTTACCTCATATCCAGATGCATCCCCACATGCCATCCTCTCACGTCACCGCTCACCACGTTCCCCCTCCCTAGACCTCATGCCCATTCCACTATCCCCAGTGGGGGCTGTGGGCCACACCAGTATCCTCAGGATGAAGCAGAGCAGCACCCACGGCTGCACCCAGAGGAAAAGTGACAACATGTGAGGCCAGAAAGCCTTGGTGTTCTGGGGATGTGGATCACGGGGAGGGGGGTGAGTGCACCCACACGTGTCCCACACGTGTCCCCACAGCCGTCAAGTTTGGCCGCATGTCCAAGAAGCAGCGGGACCGGCTGCAAGCTGAGGTGCAGCAGCAGCTGCAGCAGCGGCAGCAGGATCGGGCAGCTGAGGGGGCACCCAGTGGCACCCTGGGATGCCAGGCGCATCCAGTGACTCCTGCCAGTGCCCACGAGCCTGGGGCTGATGTTGTGGTGGCACTGGAGCCCAGAAGGCTGGAGGGGACCAAGCGAGGTCTGAATGGAGTTGGCCAGAACTTCTGTCCCCACCCCTGTGTTGGCAGCCTCCTGGAGTCACCCTCATCCTCTGGTGTGGAGATGGGTGAGTCACTGGGTACCACGTACTTGGGTGGTTGGGTGTGTCACTCATGGGACCCCTGGAGTGGTGGGACCTGGCTCTATCACCCAGAGGTTCTCAATGATTCTGGGAACTGGTTCCAGCACCCATGGGTGCTCGCTGGTAGTGAGACCTGTCTCCAGCGCTGATGGCTGCTCAGTGCTGACAGGACCTCGTTCCATCAGTCATGGGTGCTCAGTGATGCTGAGAGTTGGCTCTACCACCCACAGCTGCTGAATGGTGGTGGGTTCTGCCTCCACCACCCAAGGGTGCTCAGGGGTTTCTAGGACCTGGCTCCACCACCACTGGGTGCTCAGTGATGGTGGGAGATGGTTCCATTACCCATGGGTGCTGGGACCTGGCCCCTCCCCTGATGGGTGCTGGGGTGCTGGGTGCTCGTCCTGCAGAACACCTTATCCAGAACGTCCTCAAGTCATTCCGGGAGACCTGTCAGTTCCACCCTGAGGAGCTGCAGCTGCGCCGCTGGGACACCTTCTCCCGCGAGGAGGTCTGCGCCTACCAGCGTCAGGTGAGGCCAGTGGGGTGGGGACGTGGAGGTCCACTGGACCACCCAGAAGGTGTCATG
Organism: Upupa epops; assembly: GCA_013397515.1. NCBI lineage: Eukaryota > Metazoa > Chordata > Aves > Bucerotiformes > Upupidae > Upupa > Upupa epops. The sequence goes on along the minus strand of VZRI01005814.1, from coordinate 61,026 downwards.
GGGCAACAGAATGATGGCTGGTCCTGCAGCCAATGCAGGAGATGTGGCAGCGCTGCGCTGGCCACCTGACTGAGGCCATCCAGCACGTGGTGGAGTTTGCCAAGCGCCTGCGTGGCTTCATGGACCTCAGCCAGAATGACCAGATTGTCCTTCTGAAGGCAGGTACGAGGTCACCACTGGCCATGTCCCCAGCCAGGGGCCACTGCATCCTCTTGGCCACAGCCCCAGGATCACCCTGTGCCCTCATCCCTAGCCCCGTGGTCATCTTGTCTCTTTGTCACCAGCCCCGGGTCTACCTCATCCTTCTAACCCCAGCCCCAGGGCCACCCCATCATCCTGTCCCCAGTCTTGAGGCCACCTTGTCCCCAGCCCTGGGAGCACCTCTGTCCATCATCTCCACAGTTGCTGCATCATGACTCCCCAACTCTGGTGCCTGCTGACTCCATGTCCCCAGACCCAGTGTCCCCAGGGAATGGGATTCTCTGGTCCTGTCAGTCCCATGGGTCCCACTGGGGAGATGACAATCCTCAAGGGCCACCCTGACTGTGCTGGGGAGGTGCCAATCCCATGGGTCCCACCAGGGAGATACCAGCTTCCAGAGCTGCTGCCACAGGGGGCAACCAGCCTGACCCCACCTGGTGCCTCTGCCCCAATCCCTGTCCCATCGGCAGGCGCCATGGAAGTGGTGCTGGTGCGCATGAGCAGAGCCTTCAACTGGGAGAACCGGACTGTCTTCTTCGAGGGCAAATTTGCAGGCACCGAGCTCTTCCGCTCTCTGGGTAGGGCTGGGGACACAGGGCGGGGACACAAAGGGGTTCACACAAAGTGGCAGCCAGTGACCAGGGGTCCCCCCCCAGGCTGCCCTGAGCTCATTGGCTCCATCTTCGACTTCGCCCAGAGCCTCTGCGCTCTGCACTGCTCGGAGAGCGAGGTGGCCTTCATCAGCGCCCTTGTCCTTGTCAACGCCAGTGAGGGACTCCCCTATTCTCACGGTGCCCCCACCTTGTCCCTTGGTTTTCCCTCTCAGCCCCACAGAACCCAGATGAGGGTGTCCCCACCTTACCCCAGCTGGTCCAAATTTCTGTCCCTACGCTGTTGTGATCTCCAACCTGTCCCCATCCTCATCCCACCCTGCCGTGGTGCCATCTCTATCCCTGCCCTTGTCACCATCCTTGTCCATTCTTTCTCTATCCCTGTCCCCATCCCATTCAATCCCATCCCATCCCTGCCCCACCCTGCCCCAGCTGGTCGGAATTTCTGTCCCTGTCCCGTTGTGATTCCAACCCCATCTCCACCCTCATCCCACCCTGCTATGGTGCCACCCTCATCCCTGCCCTTGTCACCATCCCCATCTTCCTCCTATCCCTGTGCTCATCCTTGTCCTCTGTCCCCACACCACCCCATTTGTCCCATCCCCAAATCACCCCCATATCCCACATCCCTACCCCATATCCCACATCACCCCCATATCCCCACCTCACTGGAGTCTCTGTGTCCCTCTTCCAGGCCGCCCATGTCTGCAGGATCAGGTGCAGGTGGCCAAGCTCCAGGGGCACCTCGAAGTTGCCTTCCGCCTGCTGCTGCGCCGGACTCAGCGCGAGGAGCTGCTGGCCAGGGTGTGGGATGCAGGGGTCAGGTGGGAGGTAGGGCATCACCTGTGGCAGCAGATGTGTGACACATGTATCCCCACACCAGCTGCCACCACAGGGCCACCTGCGGGTGCTGTGCTCACAGCACATGGAGCAGCTCCAGGCCTTCCTCCAGCAGCACCCTGGGGTGCTCCAGGCCACCTTCCCCCCACTCTACCGTGAGCTCTTCACCTCTGAGGCTGATGCCTCCAGCAGCACCCGTTGAGCCCCAGCACCTGTGGGCTGTGAGCACCCGCCAAAGGGATCCTGGCATTCATCAGGGCTCCAGAACCTACAGAGCATCCAACACCTGGACCTGCATCAGCACCCTGCAATGAGCTGTCACCCTATGATGGTCTGTTACCCAGTGATGAGCTGTCACCCAGTGGGGCTCTGTCACCTGGTGATGGTCCATCACTCAGCAATAGTCTGTCACCCCGTGATGGTCTGTCACCTGGTGATGAGCTGTCACCCAGTGGGGATCTGTCATCCCATGGGGCTCTGTCACCCAGTGTCACACAGCTTTATCCAGTGACACTCCACCACCCAGTGACATCCTGTCACCCAGTGAGGCTCCATCACCCAGGGCTGCCCCGACAGCTAGGGACATCCCATCACCCAGGGGTGCACCTTCCCCTTGGGTGTGGCTACTCCTGTGGGGATGATCCCTCACCAATGGGTCCTCCGGAAACTGAGGGTATCCTGTCACCAAAGGGTTGCCCATCTCCCAGGGATCCCCCATTACTGCAGGGGTCCCAGCACCCCACAGAGCCCTTTGGGGGTCCTGAGGCAGGGCTGGGTACTGGGGAGACCCAGAGGCAATAAAGGTGATTTTTTTGGGCAATAATGGTGTTTTGTGGGGCAATAAAGGGGTTTGGGGGAAAAAGAAGTGGGTTTGGGGCAATAAAGGGGGTTTTGAAGCGAGAGATGTGTTTTTGGGGCAATGAAGGTGCGTTTGGGGTAATAAAGGTTGTTTTGGGTAAATAGAGGTGGTAAAGAAGGGGGGTTGAGGATAACAAAGGCNCGACGCCCCTACAGGCTCCACCCAGGAGGGGGCGATTTGCGGGGCATTGTGGGCCGGGACCGACATCGCACCGTTACAGGACCCCCTCACGTCAATCATGGTTGGAGGGAGTGTCCTAGATGGCTGATTGGCTCTAGCCACTAGCTGCGCGAAGCTGATTGGTCGCTTTATTCCCGAGCAGGTGCCGCGCCCTGCCCTCTTCCCCCCCACCCTCTTTATTCTGGCCGTTGATTTGCCAACGCTTCCTAAGGCGGTGATCACCGCGGGGGCGAGGCGCTCTGATTGGCGAGCGGGGCGAAAGGGGCGGGGCCTGCGGGCGGGCGCATGTGGCGCGGCGGCGCCTCGAGGGGCGGTGGCTCCGGGTAGAGTCCGAGCCTGAGTGGGCCCTGAGGGGACCTGGGGTGGGGGTTCGAGCTGCCCCGCGGGGCTTCCTCCGCTGCTACCCGCGCCTCGCAGGTGGGTTGGGGCATCCCCGGGAGTCACTTAGGCCCGAAGCGAGTCCTGGAGTGACCAGGACGGAGGCCAAGCCTAAGGAAGGGGAAGGCTGGGCCTGAGGGGTGAGGGAGGGTGGGCCTGGGGCCTTCTGGGTGAGAGTCAAGGTCAGATGTGGAAGAACTAGCCCTGGGTTGCGGGGAAGGAGCTGGGAGCCACCGGGGGCCATCACTGGCCTCCTGTGAGGGATTGAGGGTGACCAAGGAGTCAGGGAGGGCCTCCTCCCCCTCTGCTCTACCCTGCTGAGGCCACAGCTGGAGTCCTGGGGGAAGTTCTGGGCTGCACAGTTCAGGAGGGACAGGGAGCTACTGGAGTCAGTACAGCACAGGGACAGGAGATGCTCAGGGGGCTGGAGGAGAGACTGGGAGAGTTGGGGCTGTTTGGCCTAGAGAGTACAAGCCTGGGGAGTGATCTGATCAGTGCTGATCAATAACTAAAAGGGGGGTGTCAGGAGTTGGGACCAGGGTCTTCCTGGTGGTTCCCAGCACCAAGACAAGGGTCACTGGGCCTCAACTGGAAGCCAGGTGGTTTCTCCTACCCATCTGGAGCAACATTTTGCTGGGTAGAGTCCCAGAGCCCTGGTCCAGGCTGCCCAGAGAGTCTGAGGAGTCTCCTGCTCTTGGGAGATCCCAAAGCTGTCTGGGCTGTTGCTGTTGGATCTGCTCTGGTGTGTCTTACTCTGGCAGGAGGTTGTACTGGGTGATCCCAAGGGTGCCTGCCAACCCCACCAATCTGGGATTGATTCTGTGGGTTAATCTTGTCTTCAGGCCGTGAGGAAGATGTCAACAGAAAAGGGTTACTGGAGCACCCTGACACCCCTGCAGAAAACTGCCTTGGTCCTGGGCATACCAGCCAGTGCTGTGATCATCTACATCCTGTACCACCGGTACCGGGAGAGCCGGGGTGAGTGTCACTGCCCCCGGTTTGTTCCCACTGAATCCCAACAATCCCTCACCTTCAACCAAGAACCCTGCTGGGACCTTAATTTCTGGAGTTTGGGCAGGTGTTGGAACAGCTTTAATCTCAGTGAATTCCCCATGTGCTCCTTGTACCCCTCACCCCATGGGGTTTCCCTCTTTCTGTGGGAATGGACACAGGTGTGGGGTTCCACCGTTGTTACTCATCCTCTTTTCCCCTCTCAGAGGAGAAGCCAACCTTTGTGGGGGATGAGGAACTGGAAATTGAGATGCGAGTGCCCCGGGCAGCCATGAAATCCATCATTGGCTGCAAAGGAGCTGCTATCAGAAAGGTGAGAGGTACCACAGCCTGGGGGAGGAGACTGGAAAGCCTGTGTTTAATGGGAATAAACTGGCCTCTGTCCTGTACCTACAGCTGAGTCAGGAGTCCGGGGCTCGTATTGATACGGAGAGCGAGGAGCAGGGTGAGGAGGTGACGCTGCTGATTTCGGGCTCCCCCAGCCAAGTGTGTCATGCCAAAGCTGCCATCCACAGGATTGTGACAGAGAGCACCCCGGTTTCAGAGCAGCTCTGTGTCCCCAACAGAGCCGTCGGCAGGATCATTGGTACCTCTGTACCCCCTCAGCCCTCCCACAACCCCTGGGGAGGCAGGAGACAGTGGGAGGTGGCAGAATGTACCTGCACAGTGTTGGACATGTCACAGGAGGGAGGGGAAACAGCTCCAGTTCCACTTGGGATGGAGACTGAGTGTCCTGGGGGCTCCCCCATATCCTGCAGGCCGGGGTGGTGAGACAGTGCGGAGCATCTGCCGCAGCTCGGGGGCCAAAGTGCTGTGTGAGCGTAATGGTAACCTCGCCCCAGTCCGGATCATCCACCTCTCTGGGACTCAGAAAGAAGTTGAGGCTGCCAAGGTGAGCAGGAGGCTGAGGGGACAGGGCATTGCTTGGCCCCTCAGCCCAACCCTCTCCAGTTTGCCCCATCCCACAGAAACTTATCACTGAGAAGCTGATGGAGGACAATGCCTTCCGCAAGGAGCTGGCACAGTCAATGGCCATGCGAGGCCAGCGCAAGCAGCCACTGGGCAGCCGCCACGAGCTGGAACCGCTCTCCAATGGGGCACTGGGGGACAGGGAAGAGAAGGACAAGGGAATGCCCTGTGCTCAAGACTCATTCCTGGCCCAGGTGGCTGGGGAGGAGGAGGAACAGGATGAGGATGAGGATGAGGAGGACAAGGAGCTGGAGGAGCTGGCAGATGGGTCTGAGGCAACAGTGCCCAAATTTGAGGGTGAGAAATGTTTGGGTGCAGTGGGAGAACCACACTGAGGGGTGGGTGATGGTGGCACCAGCAAGGCATTGGGAGCTGTGGGGTCATGGGGGGCTCCATCTTCTGGGCTCAGTCCCTCTGTCCCTGCTCCAGCTATCAGTGTGGCTGCCCTTCTCCGTTCTCAGCCAGGCTCCCCACTCCTCTCCTCATAGTCCCCAGCCCTGATTTCAGCTTTGATGCTGATGAGCACCTGGAAGTTTACGTCTCAGCAGCGGAGAACCCCAACCACTTCTGGATACAGCTCCTGGGCCAGCGCAGCCTCCAGTTGGACAAACTCACGGCTGAGATGTGGCAGCACTATGAGAGCTGTGGCCCCACGGTGAGACATGCCCCCCTCGGGGACTCTGGCCTCCTGTCCCCCTTCCAACCTCACCAGTCCCCCAAGAGCCATCAACCCACCCTGTTCTTCCCCTCCTCAGGCCAAGCTCTCATCTGTCCAAGCTGGAGACATCGTGGCTGCTCCCTACATGGAGGGCAGAGACTGGTACCGAGCCCGAGTCCTCGGCACATTGCCCAGTGGCAACTTGGACCTCTACTATGTGGATTTTGGGGACAATGGGGAGGCCCCACTGGAGGCACTGCGGGCCCTGCGGTGAGTACTGGGTGACAGCAGTGCTGGGAGGGATAGCAGGGCTGTGGATTCCCCTCAGGAATGGGGTGTAGGGTAAAGAAGCAGCTGTGGCTCACCAGAACCTTCCCTCATGCCACCAGGAGTGATTTCCTGAGTCTGCCCTTCCAGGCCATCGAGTGCAGCCTGACTGGAGTGGCACCAGCCGGTGAGTCTCACAGCAGTGGCCCCTCGCTTGGGGGCTGCTCTGTTGCTACAGTGTTCCACTCACCCAGTGGCTCCTTTCCCCCACAGGCACTGGCTGGGATGAGGCGGCACTGGATACCTTTGACCGGCTGACTCATTGTGCCCTGTGGAAGCCGCTGGTGGCCAGGATCACCAGTTACACCCAGTCCGGGCTGGGTACCTGGCCTAAGGTCCGGCTCTATGACACCCAGCATGGAGCGGTGAGTCCCCGGTGTCCCCATTGCCCCTTTTCCTCCTCATCCCACCCCTCATCCTGGGGTCCTGAGCCATCGGCTCTCGTCTTGGTGCAGAATCTGGACATAGGAGCTGAACTGGTGCGGCTGGGCTTCGCTGTTGCCTGTCCCCAGGAGGATGAGGAGAGGCTAGGGGAGGACTCACTGGTGACACCAGTAAGCTGCTGGCCCCAGCCTGGGGACATCTGCTGTTCCATCCCAAGGATGGCTCAGCCTGGGGATCCCTTCAATCCCCTCCATGTTCTGTGTAGGTGGAGCCACCAGTGGGATGTGACAGAGAGGAGGTGCTAGTGACATCACCCTGAAGCAAAGGATCTCTGATGACATTACCGTGAAAGGGAGCATCCCCCAATGAGGTCACTGCGATGTCAGTCATCTCCCAGTGATTTCCTGGGCCAGCAGGATCGTCCTTGCAGATGCCCAGGATGGGGAGCACAGGTCCAGTGCTGGGGTTGGTGCTGCCCTGCTGTTACTGGTTTCCCGGTTCTGGATGGTTTGGTTTCCCAGCAGCAGGAAGGAGCTGCCTTTGTGTCTTTGGTTCAATAAACAGAGTGTTTGCACTTTCCTGCCTGCCCTGGGCTGCTGGCATCCTCCCAGCTGGACACGCTGGGATGCCAGCTTGGGGTCCCAGGCTCTCAGCTGAGCATACTGCTAAGAGCATAGGGCTCAGAACTGGGAGCACTGGACTTAGAATGGGGTACTGGTTTCCCAACTGATGGGTACTGGGCACCCAATTGAGGGTACTGGGTTCCCAGCTGGGGACGCTTGGCTCAGAACTGGGAACATGGGTCTGGTAGTCGGCTACTGGGTTGCCTGCTGGGAGTACTGGGTTTCAAACTGAGGGGGTTGGGCTCTTTACTGGGGGAACTGGGCTCAGAACTGGGAGCGCTGGGCTTGGAACAGAGTGCTGGCCGCCCAGCTGGGGATAGTGGACTCCTTACTGAGGCCACGTGGGTACCGGTGCCTAGCGAGCACCCCCTGGGCTGGGGTTCGTGACTTCTGTATTGCACAAACGTCTTTCTGAGCAGGCGCCGCGGGCAGCCCGGGAGGTTGTATCGGGGTCCTCAGGCGCACCTCGGGCAGCCCCATGGGGTCCTTCGGCGGCAGCGGCATGTTGTGCAGGGGGTCGCTGGGGGGTTTCAGCCTTTTGATGCGCGGGGCGAGCTGGGCCCTGGGGCTGGGCCAGAGCCAGAACCGGGCTCTGAGCCTGGGTCTGAGCCGGGTGAGGGCCGGGGGGCTGCATGGGAGCATTTGGGAGTCTGGGAGGGGCATTTAGGGGTCGGTGGATTTAGTGGGGGGCGTTTAGAGATCTGGGGGCAATTAGAGGCCTGGGGGCATTGAGTGGGAGCCATTTAGAGGGATCTAGGGAACTGGGGGATGTAGTGGGAATTTTTCTGGGTCTGGTGTCATTTAGAGGTTTGACGATGTAGTGGGGACTATCTGGGGTCTGGAAGGGTTATGGGGTGGGGACACAAAATGCACAGAACCCTCTAAAGCTCGGTGGAGGGGAAGGAGGTATTTAAGACACTGGGTGGACCCGACTACCCCATTCTCCTGGCACTGGGAGAACTGGGGAGTTGGAACCCGGTGAGGTGAGGGGTTGCCTCCCCTGTTCCCCTCCCCATACTGGTGTAGGGCACGGTGGTGGTGGAACGCTGGTGGCAGGTCCCGCTGAGCAAAGAAGGGCGGCCTCCCCGCCTGCATCCCCGGCGCCACCGCGTCTACCGGCTGGTGGAGGACACCAAGCACCAGCCTCGTGGGCATCTCGAGCTCATCCTCACCCAAGCTGTGGAGGGTACGGTTTGGGGGGGTGCTTGGGGTTGCTTGACACCCATCAGCTCCATCTGTAGGGTTTTAATACACCCACAACGGGGTTTTGGGGTCCCCCCCAGGCCTGGGCAACCGTGGAGATGTGGTGAGCGTGAAGAAACGTGTTGGGAGGAACCGGCTGCTGCCACAGGGGCTGGCAGTATATGCGTCCCCAGAAAACAGGAGGGCCTTTGAAGAGGAGAAGAAGGTGAATTATGTTGGTTTTTTTACCCCAAGGGTATGGTTTTTACCCTAAAGGTGGAGGGGTTTTTACACGAGGGATGGACTTTTCCCCCATCAGTTCATTAAAACCAGGAGAACTTCAAGCTGGAGGGGAGATTTGGGATTCAAACAGCACTTTGGGTCACCCCCAGCTCCTTCTACCCCCTGAATATGGGTTTTGGAGGGAAAGATGGGAGTTTTTAATCACCAAGGGGTTTACTTTACCCCCAAGGGTGGGTTTTTTTTATCCCATGGGTAGATGTTTTCCCTTTAGAAGCCTTTTTCCCCCCCCACCAGTTCATTAAAACTAGGATAACCTCAAGCTAGAGGGGAGCTTTGGAGTTCAAACACTACACTGGGATCATCTCCAGGTCCTTCAACCCCATGGATATGAGTTTTGGGGGAAAGATGGGAGTTTTTTTACCCCCAAATGTGGCTTTTTTACCCCACACCTTGGGGGCTGCCTTCTGCCGTATCCTCTGCTGATCTCTCGATATCTCTGCACAGCTGCACCAGGAGGGGAAGCTGGAGATGCAGCAGACAGAGAGCGGGAAGAGGGTGAGTGGAGAAGGGGTCCCTAGTTGGGGTCTAACAGATCCGAGCACCTTTCTCCNTCCGAGCACCTTTCTCCTCATCTTCCTCTTCCTCTCTCCTCATTGTCCTCCCTCCCTGCTCATCCTTCTCCCTGCTCATCCTCCCCCCTCTTCTTGTCTTCATCCTCCCTCTCCATCCTTGCCCCTCCTCACCCCGTCATCCTCTCCATCCTCCCCCCCTCCTCCATCTCTATNCCCCCTCCTCCATCTCTCTCCCCCCCCCCGCATCTTCCCCTGTCTCTCCAGACCATCAAGTTCCTTCAGAGCTGCCGCCTCGAGGTGGGGATGAAGAACAATGTCCAGTGGGAGCTGAACCCTGAGATTGTGGCCCGGCACTTCGTCAAGAACGTGAGAGCCAGCAGGAATTGGGGAGGGGGAGTGGGGTGTTCCAACCTCCACCCCCTGGCCCTGGATAGGGGGTCCCAACCCCCCATCTAGGACAGGAGGTTTCAGCCAATGTGGGACTTGGCTGGGCTTGAGGCTTTAAAGATGGTGAAGGGGGGGGGAAAGCTGTGCTGGGAGGTCCAGGGGGGTTCACAGCAGGATGGAACCACCCACCCCCCCAGCCTTTACTGCTGGTTCTGTTTCACAGCTGCGGGTTTTTGTGCCCCCCCACGCAGTGAAGCTGCCCCCGGAACCCATCACTCGCTGGGGCGAGTACTGGTGTGAGGTGACGGTGCGTGAACCCTTCGGGACCCCAAACGCCATCACCCCAGGACCCACTAGGCACCACCACTAGGGTGGGGGGATCAGGGAGTGTCAATTTATAGAATGAAGAGCCCAAACTGCCCCTTCCGTGGCCACCAGAAGTTGGGGGAGGGACCGACCCAGTACTCCATAGCTTCAGGCTCTGCGGTTGATCCCTGCAGTGGTTGCCTCCCATTTCCCCCTCAACTTCCCCCCCGCCCCTTCCTGTTTTGCCACTACTTTTCTGTTTCCCACCTACTTCCACTCCATTTTCCCCCCACTGTCCCCATTTCTCTCCCACTCCCTGCTGCTTCTGTCCTCCC
>VZRI01005814.1:14613-37597 GCA_013397515.1 Upupa epops | reverse complement strand
AAAATGAAGGAAAGAAGAGGCAGACGGCAGGGAACCCGGGGAGGGGGTGGCATTATTGCTGAGAGCTGCTGCCAGCCAAAAGGCTCTGCCTGAAGTGGGGGCTGACATCCTCCTCCCCCCCAGCAAAGGAGCTCCTGAGGACAGCGAGAGGCTGAGGGCTGCAGCCAACCCCAAATCCAATCAGTGTGATGTTGCAGCCTCTTAATACCTCACTAGCAGCCTCCCCCTCCAGCAGTTAGGAATTCAACCCCCAAAATGGGGGTGGGGCGGTGTGAAATCCCCAGGAGTTTTCATTTGGGGTTTCCTTTCCTTGTTCCTAGACAGGGAGTACAGAAGGGGCTGCAGCAGCTGGAAGGACCCAGTGGAACCTCCCTGAACCCTTTTATCAGCTGCATCCTGGATTCAAGCGCTGCCCCCTCCCAAAGTCTGGGGTTAGGGGAGACACTCTTTGGCCTTTGCCATGGGCATCACCCCACCCCACATCGAGTTGAGTTGGACCAGCACTTCCCCAGCACCATAACCCTACCCCAAACTGAGAGCTGATGGAGCAAGGAGACCCGGGAACCAGCCCCAGCCCTGCCCCGAAGTGGCAAAAGCAGCTTTTCAACCTCAGTTTAGGAATCACTTCCCTCTCCCAGGGCACAGAACAGCAAAGGGAGGGGGATGCTGGACACACAGGACCACCTCAGAGACCTCAGTCCCCCTCAGTGCATGAAAACAGCCTGAAGAGCCCCAAAGCCCCTTAAGACCCCAGTTTCACGAGGGAGCTCTGAGGGGGTTTCTCCCCTTTTTGCTGCTTCTGGAGTTTTTTTTCCTCTCTGAGTGAATTGTTCAACCCACCCTGGAGAGGGAGGCAATGACAATACAAAGTGCTGTCAGTGCTCTGGAACGTTCAAGGGACATGAGGAGATTTGAGGGGGTTACTGGAGAGTTGTTTGGGGGTTACTGGGAGGTTACAGGGGCATTGTTGTGGGGTTGCTGTTTCGTTTTCCATACATACATAGAACTGGAGTGATGGTGCTGGTTCTGGATGCAATAAACTTCCCCAGAGGGGTCGGTCCCACAGTCTGGAGCCATCAGGAGGCTCCTGGGTATCCCGAGCTTCTCCGTCTCATCCCAGCTGCTCCACTCCATAGACACGGAAGGTTCACACACGGTGGTGGTGGCTGTTATTAACAACATTTAGTCACAGGGTTTGAGTACAAGGACAGGACTTCTTTAAGTGTTAATTTTGCTGTAGGAGGAAGGATGAGGAGGGGGGAGGGGTTCTGTTCTCCTAAGTGGCTGCATCCCTCTGCTGTGACCGGACCAGCTGGAAAATGTTCTGGAAGAGACGGAAAAAAGGGTTACAAGTGAGATGGAACTTGAGATGAGCTGTGAGAGCAGGAGGGGAACAGAAAGAGCTGTAACAAAGACAGAGGACCTGCCAGGGGGCTGTCTGACCCCCCTAGACCAAAGCAAATCCCATCTCAGCTCCAACTGGGCTGGCTGGAGGATGACCATCAGCTCTTGGTTATCCTTTCCTGGCTCCCTGAGCATCATCATCCCCTCCTGCTCACAAAGGACCAGAGGCTGGGACCTACACTGAACTGAGAGCAGAGTGGAGCAGCAGCTCAGCAAAACGAGGAACGTGTTCTCCCCTCCCCAGCCCTGGGGCACTCGGTGTCATTTGAACCACCCCATGTCCCCAGTTGGAGTTGGTCAGTGACAGTGGTGGCCTCCAGCACAGGGCCATGTCATGGGGAGCAGTGGGGATCCTAAAATCCCACCAGGAGCCAGATTTGCTCTTCCCAAGCAAATCTGCTGTTTGGGAGCCAGTCCGGAGCTTCTGGAGCACTGGAGGTGCCTGAAGCCTCTGCCAGATCCCAGCAACCTCCTCATTTTTATTGCTGGTGCTAGAAAAAAACCTTCCTGTTTTGAATGATGGTGACAGGATAGGGAGGAACAGGCAGTGCCTCGAGGACCACCCTGTGCCCCAAAGGAAGTCGGGAGGGGTGAGGGGGTAACCCCCAGTGTAGCAGCCGAGAGCATCTCTTGTCCCACTAGGTGAAACCATCCAGGAGGAGGAAAAAAAACTGTCCCACACCCCTGTGGCCAGACAGGTGATACCTCTGGTGCTGGTGCTCCCAGGCGGCTGACACATCCCACATCACTGGTCCTATACAGGTGACTGCATCCCGACTTTCAGGGCTGCTGCCACCAGCCCTGGGGCCGCTGGGGTGGACAGCTTTCAGCCTCACTGCATGAAACTACTTTCTCTCCCTTGTGAAACCATTTCCTAAGAGCTAAAACTTGGCTCTGAGGTGTCCCCCCAGAGGTTGCCCCGAGCCTTTGGGCTAGTAAAATGGCATGAGGCACTGCCAAACCCCAGAAGGGGTTTGCTCCATCACTGTGGAACAAGAGGAGGGATTGGCTGGGCAGGAGCAGTTGCTAGTGATGCAGAAGCAGAGCAGTGCCAGGAGCATCTGTCCCCTTCCCAGCTCCCACAGGGAGGCAAAAGGAGCTGCTGCAGCTCGTGTCTCAGCGTCATTTTCCGGATGATCCAGAGATCGGCAGAGTCCAGGTAATGGCCAAGGGGGGGAGGGTCATCTGCTGCCAGAGCAGCAGCTACAGGAGGACTCTGTCCTCCATGAAAGGAGCAGCAGGAGACGCCCTGTCGGCTCCAGCCTGGCTCAGAGAGCCCAGAGGCAGGAAGCTGGCAGCCCCACTACCTTGCTGCAGGCATTGTCTTTGCTGCAGTTGTGGTTCTGTCTGCAGCCTCCTCCTCACTTTCATGAGGGGATAAAAAAAGATGAGGGGAGTAGCTAAAAAAGCTGGACATGGGTGGAGACTGGAGAGCCAGCCGTGGCATGGCTGGGAGAGCAGCAGGTGGGGTCCTGGCTCCTCCAAGAACATTGGGACACCAGGAGCTGCAGAGGACAAACCAGGGAACCCATTCATGGCAGCTTCTGCTTCATGAATTGAGAGCAACAAAGATTTTTCTCTTGGAAAAAGGACCAGCTAGGACACAAAGCCCAATGCCAGCTACTTCAGCTCCGCTCATTGGAACAACAGGACAATCTGGGACTCTGCAAGCTCTGAAGCCCAGCTCCAGGAGGGCTGCTGGCCTCTGCCTGCTGCCCTCTGCTCACTCATGGGACTTTCAGCTTCCAACCCTTCACCTAAGCCAGGACAAGAATCCCATTTGCTCAGTTCCTGGAAAACTCTTTTTCAGCCTTCCACTCTGCTGTCACATCCTCTGGCTGCTGCAGTGCCAGCCCTGGATTGCAGCCTCACCACAGACAAGCACCGACAGTGCCAGCCCTGGCTGATGCCCTGCAGGTAGGAAACATCCAGGGAAAGACAAGAAGGGAGGCAGTGTTCCCAGATTGGAGCAGGCAGCTGCAAGGCAGATTTACTGGATCACCAGGTGAGACTTGCTAGGGTTAAGCCCCACTTTAACCCAAATCCATCAGCTGTCAGAGACCAACCAGCAGCAGCCAGAGGAGGGTTGATGCCAGCAGTGCAAATGGCAGCAGTGCCAATCGGATTGGGAGCAGCCAGAGAGGATACAACTTCCAGCAGCAGCCTACTTCTGACCCCATAAGGGAGAGTAGTATCTCTGGGATAGTAGAGATGGGGATTTGGGAGCCGCCTGTGGGGTGAATCCTGGCCAGAGCACCCTGAGGCTGGCTGCATGAGGCCACTGTTTGCCTCTTTCCTGCAAGCAAAGCTGATGGGACATCCCTGGGGATGACAGATGCAGAGTGACCCGGTGGAGAAGCAGCAGATGGGCTCCAGTGATCACATGTTCCCCTCCAGAGGGAGTTGAGGACGGTGGGGGGTGGATGAAGGTAGAAAAGGCTGAGCCGGCACCTTGGGATTCAGGAATAAAACCCCCCCAAATAGCCCAAACACCTCTTTGCGCTTCCCAGCAGTTTTTCACTGGAGGCTCTCGCACCCCTTCCTGAATAATTCAGCATCTTCCACGGTCTCTCAGGACAGCCACCAGGGATCAACTGGTCGCAGCTGCAGCCTGGGAACAGGTGGTTATCCTGACCAGTCATCAAGGTTTTCCCACTTCCCTACCCCAGCTGGGATGGGAAACACCCTCCCAAGACAGTGTCCTGACCTTTGGAACCCACCCTGTGCTCTCCCAAGCCCCAGGATTGCTGCTCAGAGTCCCTGATTGCTCCCTAGAAAAGCTGCTGTTTAAAGGACCTGGGAGATCTGCTGGTCACTAGGAACCTCCTGGAAAACCCCACAAGGGTGGGCTATGGAGTTTCTTACCTCCTTCCTCCACTTGAGCTCACAGAAAACCCGTTCAAAGCACTCATGCATGTAGTTGAACTGCAAAGAGAAAGCAAGGACCGCTTAGAGCAGCCCTGGTCTGGCTGCCACTGGGGCCAGCCCAAAGCTCCCAGTGCTGCGAGCTCCTCCTGGTGGCTGCCAGCCCCAAAAGCTGGAGCACAGGGAGCTGCTAGGGAGAGAACAGCAAGGTTTGGGGGTTTTGGGGGGTACTCACATAGGGCGTGAAGATTTTAACCCATCGGGGTTTCTTCTCTCCTCGTGCATACTCGAAGCAGAAGGCCATCCCCTCCTCGTCCGTGTCCCACCGCTGCATCTCGTCCCACTCAAATGCTATGACCTGGTTCTGCATGGAAAGCAGGATGGACTAGGGCAGCAGCACTGGGAACTCCACAGGAACACCCAAGAAGCAGCTGAAAAAATCCCTACGATTCCAACCACTGCCTAACCCCTCTGGATAAAGCTCTGCTGCCCAAATCCCTTTGGATCTCCTTTCAGAGGCCTATCAGCAGCAAGTCCTGAGTTTGAGAACTCCGTGAACACTGCTGCTGCTCCAAGACCCCATGGCAGCCCACCCTCACCTCCAGCTGCCCCTCTTCAGTGCAGGCATGGAGTTTAAAGTGCTTGATGCTGATGGCGGTGATGACATGGCCCTTCCGCCGTGAGTCACAGGAGCAGTGGGGGAAGATGATCTCGTTGTAGCCCTCACACGTCCGTAACATGTTCAGGTACTGTGGAGAGAACAGTATGGGGCATCAGCTAGATAGGCAGAGGGACCCCCACACCCTGGGGCTCAACATCCCCTTGGGGATCTCTGCTTTAACCCCAGCAAGGGCCCTTAACAGTATGGAAGATGATGAGGGACTTGGACCTGATGGGCTCTTGAGGATGTGGACATTGTAGTTACAGAGTGTCAGGCACTGGAAGGGACCTTGAAAGATCACCCAGTGCAACTCCCCTGCCAGAGCAGGATCTCCCCTGAGCAGATCCTACAGGAACAGCCCGCCCAGGCAGCTTTGGAATCTCTCCAGAGCAGGAGACTCCATAGCCCCTCTGAGCAGCCTGGGCCAGGGCTCTGAGATCCTCCCAGGGGAAAAGCTTTTCCGGCTGCTTCCATGGAATCTCCTCTGCTCCAGCCTGTCCCTGCTGCCCTGTCCTGTCCCTGCAGCAGAGCCTGGCTTCTTCCTCCTCACAGCTACCCTTCCCAGAGCTGTCAACATCCATGGGGTCAACCCCTCAAGCTCCTCTTCTCCAGCTGAACACCCCAGTTCCCTCAGCCTCTCATCCCCAGGGAGATACTCCCTCCCCTTCCTCATCCTTGGGGCTCTTATGCTGGACTCCATCAAGCAGCTGTGTCCTTCTGGAACTGAGGGACCCATAACTGGACACAACAGTCCAGGTGCAGCCTCCCCAGGGCAGAGCAAATGATGAGAAGAACCTCTCTTGATCACCTAAGCACCCCCCTTCTAATCCACCCCAGGGTGCCTTTGGCCTTCTTGGCCATCAGGACCCACTGCTGGCTCCTGGCCATCAGCACTTCTAGGTCCCTCTTCCCTGTTCTCCAGCACATCACCCTATCCTGGTCCCTGGGTTTGTTCTTTCCCCGCTGCAGGGCTCTGTGCATGCTCTGGTTGAATTTCATTCCATTTATCCCTGCCCAGCTCTCACTGAAGCTCTGTGTGTGCAGATGTCTCTGGCAGCCAGTGACCTTCCCAAAGATCCAGATCTTTCTTCAGTCATTAGAAAGCCAAGAGATTCCACAGGACTATTTACTGATCCTCATCTCAGGTCAATAATTGATCTCCTTGGCTCAGCAGTTCAGAAGATCCTCACAGGGTCCACTCCCAGCAGAAACTCCTCAGAATTACCAGCCAAGCCAGAGATCCCATGACCACTGCTCCCAGAGCTGCGCTCAGCTGGAACCAGCAACCCTGGGCAACCCAGGATTTCATGAATCAGATTCTCCTGCTGTTTATCTTCAAGCCATAGGCAGGGGAGCTCAGGAAAGCCCTCATTTTCCCAGTCCGAGCTGGGCCAGTTCATCGAAGTTATGGGAAGGGGCAGAAAGTCCCTGAGCAGACAGTGGGCTCTGAAAGGGGATCAGCAATCCGGGGAGATGTTTGCAGAGGCAGAAGACCTTTGCCCCTCGGTTCCAAGGAGCAGAACACCTTGCTCTTTCCGTTGCAATAACCCACAGGTTATCAGGGAGCCAAGTCAATGGGAGAACTTGCCAAGCAATGGGCCAGACATGAGGAAGACTTTGGTTCTGATCTGTCTTGTCTCTGACCTTTCAGCCTTTCTGTGCCCTAAGCTCCCACCCCCAGCTCTCCACAGTTTTGGCTTTCCCAGGAAAATGCTTATTTTCCAGACTTTTTGTTGGAAGGGACCTTCCAAGATCATCTGGTCTGAGCTCCTGCCAGCTTCCTCTAGACAAAACCCTGCCCAAGCTTCCAGGGATGGGGCATCCCCACCATCTCCAGACAGCCTGTTCCAGCAGTTCTTCCCCCAGCCACAGCATGGCAAGTAGGAAGGGGATTGAAAAGGACCAGCAGGATCACTCACCATGACCATCTTTCTCTGCTCACAGAGCTTCTGTAACTGGTAGGACTTCTCCTCTGCTTTGATGTAGCCTTTCTTGACATCATCAACAGCCTGAAGAGGAGGGAAAAGTAAGCCAGGTCAGATGAAAAGACTTTTCCCTGAGTCACAGCTTTGCTTTCCCTGGCCCTGAGGCTGCTCTGAAGAGCCACTCAAACTCACAGCCCCAGAACGTGACACTGTTGTCCCCAGAGGGACACAGAGGCTTAAAGAGGTGGTTCTCTGTGCTCACTGACTCCTGCCATGAGGATCTGACTGCCCTGAGGAGCAGCAGGATGTTCAAGTATCCAGGTGGGCTCTGGAAGTCTGTCTTTGGGCAGAAAGGGATTGATCTGGGAATGCTGGGATCCTGTTTCTGCCTCCAGCCATGGGTTCATAAAGCCACCCACCAGTAAGGATCCAGTCTGGGAGACTGAACTGCTGTTCTTATTTCCATTTGTATTGGAGGTTGGTGCAGGACAAGGTCAGAGGGCCCTGGGACAGTGGTTTGGGTGGATCAGGCAGAGCACGAGTCACCAAAGTGACCTCTGCAGGTGTCTGAGCTAGGCTGCTCCTTGAAGCTCACCCCATGGTCCTTGTTTTGGAGCAGTTCTGGGAGCTGAGCATTAGTATGGATTTACTCTAGTAAAAACCAACAACTCCTGGGCACCCACCTGGTGGAAGAAGTAGGCGACAGCCAGGTCATTGTCATTGAGCAGAATCTCCTCCTCCGTAGTGAATAGCCATTTCCGAATGGTCAGGCAGGTCCCCGGCACTGCTGAGGTGTAGTTCTGCACGTAGAGTTTGTGGGGGAACTCATTGGGAGCCAGTTTGCGAACTAGGAAAGAGCAGAGGACATGGAGGTGAGGGAACAGGCTCTGCCAACACAACTCTGTGGTGACCATTAGCCATTTGGGTCACCAATGAGGTGTTTGAGTGCCAGGACAAATCCACTGCCACACCAGGGGGCTTTAAGAAGCTAAATCCACCCTGGATGTCCAGCTGGGATCTTGTGAGCACTAAGAAGAGTCCCATTAATCCCAGAATGATGGAGGCTGGCAAAGCCCTCTGAGCTCCTCCAGCCCAACCCAGGGCCTAACATCACCCCAGTGGCCACACCAGTGCATTCAGGGCCACAGCCAGGCTGTCCTTCAACAGCTCCAGACACTAGGACTCCCCTGCTGCCCTGGGCAGTCCAGTCCAGGCTCTGATCCCCCTTTCCAGAAGGAAGGGCTTCCTAACATCCAACCTAACCCTCCCCTGGCAGCCTCAGGCTCTGCCCTCTCATCCTGGCACTGGGTGCCTGGGAAAAGAGCCTTACCCGCCCCTGCCTACAACCTCCCTTCAGGGAGTTGGAGAGAGGGAGAGAGTCCCTGTGAAGTCTCTTCTACTCCAGGCTGAAACCGCTAACTCCCTCAGCCTCTCTCCAGCAGCCTTTCCCTCATGTCCCTTCCCCAGCCTCTGCAACCACAGCGTTTTGGTCTCTCTACAGCTCCAGCATGACATTCAAAGCTGCTGAGGGCAAGGATGGGAGCAGACCCCAGCACACAGTGACTGCTGAGGATGGTGGTTACTCTTGTGACCAAGTGAGTACCCAGAATCCCACAGTCTGGCCTCAAAACCCATCAGGACTTCAGTATGGAAGGAGAAGGGAAAATCTGAGATTCTGCTCAGAGCATCACCCTCTCCCAGGATTTGGATACTGCCCCACAGCAACATGTTCACACACCAAGGGTGCCCCTGAGTCATTCTCCAGCTCCTTCACAGAATCCCAGACTGGGTTAGGCTGGTAGGGAGGCTCAGAGCTCCCCCAACACCCTACCAGGGGCAGCAATCCCTCTCCCCACAACAGGGGGTCCCCAGCTCCATCCAACTTGCTCTTCAGCAATGCCTGGGCTGAACAAGCAGCCGCAACCTGGGTCATGGCCCCAGCCCCCTCCCAGCCAGAAATTTCTGCCTCCCAGCTCAGCCCAATCTCCCCTCTTGTAGATGCAACCCATTCCCCTCGGCCCAGCACTGGATCCCTCAGGAAAAGGCCTTCTGCAGCTTTCCTGGAGCCCCTGCAGGGACTGGCAGCTGCTCCAAGGTGCCCCTGGAGCCTTCCTGTCTGCAGCTTAACAGCCTCAGCTCCCTCAGCTTGTCCTCAGAGTAGAGGGGCACCAGCCCTCTGAGCAACCCCATGGCCTCCTCTGGCCTCACCTCCAACAGCTCCAGTTCCTTCTGCTCTTGAGGCTTCCTGAGCAAAAGGGGGCAATTCCCTCCCTGGTCCTGCTGGTGGCACTGGCTTGGCCACATTCCCCTCGACCTAGCAGTTTGCTCCATCCCAGGAATCTTCAAGTGCTTCCCTCCCTAGATTTGGCCCCAGATAGGTCAGAGCTAGAGGAGAGCTGCAGGGCTCAGCTGAGTGATTAACTCACCAAAGGAGTGATCGATCACTTCGAACAAGGCGAAGTAGTTGGCAGTAATACTGTCCATCCCGACTTTGGCAGCCACAGCCTGAGGAGCAACCAAACAGGAAAACGGGACTGAGGAAAGACGAGATGACAGCTGCTTGTCCCATCCCTAATCTCAGGTTTTAGTCACCATGGAAAACCTGAGGTTCATCCTTGCAGGTGTTTTCCTCAGTAAGGGCTTTGGCTTCTCCTGATTCCACCTCCCTGACAACTGGTCTGCATCAACACAAATCCACTGAGCTCAGGGGAGGCCACTTGAATTCAACCCTGTGCTGCAAGTCCCATCGACCCACAGGAGCCTGCCAGGTAGACCCAGAGCTTCAGCTCTTCCCAACCCTCTAAATCCCTCAATTTCAGATCTCTGATTCACCTTATTCCTTCCCATCTTGTGACAGCTCCCAGTTCTCCTGCAGCAGTGGCTCAAGTCTGTTCTCCATGGCTTTCCACTGGGTCTCTGTCTACTTAACGCCATGAACTAGCAACAGGATTCCCCCAGAGGGCCACCAACCCTTCAATAATCACTGTCCCGCTGCACAGCCAGGACAGAGCTGTCTACTGTCCCTATCTCCTCACAGCATCACTGCTGCCAACTCTAGAGGAGCAAAAGGGTGTCCATGGGCTCTCAGTTTAAGGGCTGAACCATGTTCATCCTCCAGTGGAGGCCAGGAGAAGCAGCAACTCACCTGGTAGACATGGTCGGTTGTGCTGTTCTTTTTGACTCTAACTGTCACTGTTGTTATGTCAGGCAACGCAACCCGCAGCTCCACGTCTGAGACGCCATTGTAGTTCTGGAGAAGGGAAAGCAGAAATCAGCATCATGTGAACTTAACACTCACTGCTACTGCTTCTATGCCTCAGCCTTCAGAGAAGGGTTTGGGCTGGGCGGGAGCTCTGAGCTCCCCCAGCACCAACCCCCTGCCAGGATCAGCGATACTTCTCCCCACAACAGGGGACCTCCAGCCCCAGCCAACCTGCCCGTTAACAGTACCAGGGTTGAGGGAGCAGCCACAACCTCCCTGGGTAACCTAGGCCAGGGCCTCAGCCCCCTCTCAGCCAGGAATTTCTGCCTCCCAGCTCAGCCCAATCTCCCCTCTTACAGCTGCAACCCAGCCCCCTTGGCCCAGCACTTTCCCCTCGGAAAAAGACCCTCTACAGCTTTCCTGGAGCTCCTGCAGGGACCAGCAACTGCTCTAAGGTGCTCCTGGAGCCTTCTCGTCTGCAGCTCAACAGCTCCAGTTCCCTCAGTCTGTGCCCAGAGTAGAGGAGCTCCAGCCGTTGGAGCATCCTCATGGCCTCCTCTAGCTTTGCTCAGGAGGAACCAGTCAGACAGAGATTCAGTGACTTCCTGAAGAGAAGCTGGCAAACACCAACAGTTCATGGGGCAACCTAGACTGTCCCCAACCCAGAAACCAACAAACATGGGGTTTTTTTGCTGGGACACACCATGAAGCTTCTGTGGCTGGTTCTGCTCTCAAGAGAGCAGCAGCAAAGCTGCTTTAGCTGCTACATGGTGAAGTTTTCCTCACCCAGCATAGCACAGGCTTGAGGGGTTGGCTTTATCTGCAGTGGCTCTGAGGCTCTGGCAGGGAACATCTCAGCTCTCTGACCCAGTTTTCCCTTCCCCAGTCTATCACTAAGGGAAGGTCACAGCAGAGCCTGGGTGCCACCACCTACCTCATCTGATTCCGACAGGAACTCCTGCATGATTTCACTCTCGCCGATGACACGTATGGAGCACACTGTGGAGGGGACAACAGGTCAAAGACACAGCCCCTAGCTCATTTGAGATGGGGTTGGAAACGCAAACTGAGAACTTCTGGGTTCTATCAGGGACTGATCCAGCACCAGCCCTCTAAAACTGTGCTACTGGCACTGAGTAACTGCCTGAGATGCTCCCCCACTGGTGAAATCCAGACCCCCACGGAGCAAGCGGCTTTGACTGCGGTTAGAAGTGGGCAAGAATTTCCTAACTAGCACTTTTGCCTCTAGAAAATAAATGTTAGCCCAAAGGGATAAACTGGACCCAAACTGCCTTGGGTCACCTCTAATTTGCACCAGCTAGTGAATGAGGAGGAATGAGCAGGGTGAGGCAGAGGGAGGAAGACCCAGCCCAGGGCTACAAGGGCTTTGCCTCCCAGGTAAGGGAAGGGGTTGCTGAACATAAACTAATGGAGCTGCTACCAAGCAACATAACAAATAACATAACATTGTGTCTGTTCTTCAAACATGATGACCTCCCCACTCCAGACCTTCCCCCCCTCCTCTTCTTCCACTCCATCCTCTGTCACCACTGAGATTCCTGGTCAGGGGTGACAACAGAAATAAAAGAATCACAGAATCCCAGGACCACCCAGGTTGGAAAAGCCCTTCCAGACCATCCAGTCCAACTGCCTGCCCTACAACCCCCAACCACTACCCTAGGTCCTCAAACCCCCTGGCTGCCCAGTTGTTGAACCCCTGCAGGGACAGTACCTCCCCCACTCCCTGGGCAGCCTGTTCCAAGGCCTCCCCACTCTTTTTGGGAAGTTTTTCCTCAGATCCAACCCGACCCTCCCCTGGCACCACCTGACCCCATTTTCTCTGCTCCTGTCACCAGTCCCTGGGGAGAAGAGGCCGACCCCCCTGCCTCACCTCACCCTCCCTTCAGGGAACTGTAGAGAACAGTTGAGGTCTCCCCTCAGCCTCCTCCAGGCTAGGCAGCTCCATCTCCCTCAGCCCCTCCCCATCATCCCTGTTCTCCAGACCCCCAACCAGCCCAGTTACCCTTCTCTGCTTGTCCTTCCTATCCTGCAATGCCCAAACTGCACCCAGGACTAAAGGTGAAGTCTCCCGCAGGCCCAGCTCCTGGGTCCTACAGGTCAAAGCTCATAGTTCAGTGAAAAACTCCTTAGAGTTTGTTGCT
Organism: Upupa epops; assembly: GCA_013397515.1. Taxonomy (NCBI): domain Eukaryota; kingdom Metazoa; phylum Chordata; class Aves; order Bucerotiformes; family Upupidae; genus Upupa; species Upupa epops. Next base: position 25,378 of record VZRI01005814.1, on the reverse strand, counting down.
TGAAGCCCCGTGGGCACTACAACACTGCAGTTAAGGCTAAGCTCTCCATCAGCAGCCATTAAAACCAATCCAGCTCCAACTGGGCTGACTCCCCTCACAGACAGAGGCGGCTGAGGATGTGGCCCAGGGTCTGCATGACTCCCCTCTGCTCAGTACCTTTCTCCAGATACTCCTCCAGGCCTCGCCGCCGCGCATCCAGCTGCTGTTCCGACAGTGAGAAGGGCCACTTGCCCGGGAGCCGCGGAAAGGTGAAGTTGGTAAATTCCCGCTTCAGGTTCTGGTGCAGGATGGCGAACTCACGGTAGCGCTTGGAGCAGAGCTGGCGACCCGCCATGTAAACGTTGTAGACCTGCAGGGAGGATAGAGGTTTCACTGAGGGCTGAGAATAGCTTCCAGAAGCCCAACGAGCCTGGCTCTGCCTTCCTGGCAGCACAAAGCTGAATCCAGAGAGGCTGAGCTTGAAGGAGGAGCTGGGACAAGCAGTTAAATCCTGTAAAACTCCTGGAGCTGGAGGATGTCCTGGCTGCCAGCAGCAGAATCAGCACAAACTCCAGACACAGGACAATTCCAAAAAGAGAGGACTCCCCAGCCCAAATCCTTCAGAAAAGCTGTCATGGCCATCACCTGGTTCCTGTCCTGCCCATCCCTGACGGTTTTCTGACGAGAGCCCCGTCACCATCCAGCCGTGCTTGCTCAGCTCACTGCAGAACTGAGCCTCATGCAGAGGCTGAAGCACCAGAGCTCTGGATTTGGGTTCAGAGCTGCTTCCAACACACAGGGAGGGTCTCTTGTGCTCCTCTGCTGCTCTTTGGGGAATTCTCTCCCTGTTCCTTAACCATTTTTAAAGCTGGGTCTCACAGGCAAGTTAAACTTGTTCCTATCTAGGCACTGCCCAGCCATCATGAGGTCCCAAACACTGCTCGGGGGACTCAAAACCCCAGTTTGCTCCCTGCTGAGGGCTTGGAGCCATCTGGGTGCACCGACCCCCCACAACCTTCATGCAAGGAAACTGCTCCAGCAAAGCTATGGCATCTTCCTTAGAAAGAAGGTTCAACCCTTCTGGTGTCACCTCCAGAGAAGGAGCTGGAATGGGGCTGGATCCCCACAGCAGCAGCTACAATCAGAGCAGGGAAGAGGCTCCCTCTGACCTCCCTGTGCTTTGGGATCAACCACTAGTTTCCAGGACCCTTTTTATCCTGACCCATTCACTTCACTAGAACACTTCCCACCCTTCTCTCAAAACCCAAGAGGGTGTAGGGAAAACAAATGGGGTCTGAGCTCTGACCAACAAGTGGCTCTTTGCAGAGAGAAGACTCTGGCATCGTCTGCTTCTGCCAATTATTGGGTGGAACTGGGAGGCATCCTTATACCCAGAGCAGCAGCCAGCAGCAAGGGTGCTGGAGGCTGATTACAGTGGTTTGGAGGCTGAGGATCTGCAAACACTGCACAGTCAGGGAAGGAGGCAGAGGGGAGGAGTGAGGCCAGGCTGATCAGGGGAGAGGGTCAAACCCACCCCAAGCTGCAGGAATCAGCACTTCTCCCCAAACATTCCCTCATCAGATGTGGCATGAAGCAATGCTATATCTCAGAGTATGCAGCATCCTGAGAGGATCCTATTAGCTGGGAAAGCAGCCCTAGAAAATGCAAGAGAAACCCAAAGAAAAAAAGTTTTTCCAGCTATTTTCCCGTGAAGTTCCCTAATGGGAAGGGAAATTCTGCTGATGGGAAACTGCTCCAACAGATATGTCCCTGGGCTCCTGCATCTGCTGCAGCTGTCCCTGGTGTAAAACAGGGGATGGGAACACAAGCAGAGCAGTAACTTCCTGCTAAACCTTCCAAGAGATGTAGTGATCCCCAATAAATCAGAATCCTAGACCGGGGTAGTTGGGATCACCCAGTGCAAGCCCCCTTGACAGAGCAGATCCCACAGCAACAGCCCAGGAGGCTTTGAGATGTCTCCAGAACAGGACACTGCACAGCCTCTCTGGGCAGCCTGGGCCAGGGCTCTGGGACTCTACCTAGCAAAAAGTTGCTCCTGATGGGTAAGGGAAGCCTCCCAGCTTCCAGTTGAGGCCCAGTGCCCCTAGTCCTGGTGCTGGGCACCACCAAGAACAGCCTGGTCCCAGCTCCTGACACCTCCTTTAGCTATTGATCAGCATCAGTCCTTCACGCTCCTCCTCTCCAGGCTGAACAGCCCCAGCTCTCCCAGTCTCTCCTCCAGCCCTGTGAGCATCTCCTGTCCCTGCACTGGACTGGCTCCAGTAGCTTCCTGCCTCTCCTGAACTGGGCAGCCCAGAACTGCCTCCAGGACTCCAATGTGGCTCCACCAGAGCAGGGCAGAGTAGGGTTAGAGGGGACATTTCCTGACCTCCTGGCCACCTTCGTCTTCACAAGCCCAAGCCCACTGGCCTCTTGGCCACAACAGCCTGTTGCTGGCTCCTGCTTGGCCCAGTACATGGGGGAAGAGCTGTGAAAAGTAACTGAGCACAGCCAAGGGTGAAGCCAAGTAGCTAAACAACTCTGTCATCCCAAACCCAAGCAGAGATGCTGCCACCCACCATCCCTCTTCCCCCAGTGACCCAGCAAACACTAGCCGGGCCCATACTAACCACAAACTTCTCTCCATTCTGCTCCACGTGTTTGTAGGTGGGGATGGAGATGGGCACTGCCTGTTTCTCTGTGTAGTCGTAGAAGGACTGGCCCAGGGAGTCATCACTAGGGTCCAGGTTATCTGCCTCGTGGGGGGGAACGGACAGCACTGTCAGAATCAGCTCCTTCTCGCCGGCGCGGATCAGATCCACCACCTGCTTGTGTGTCGCCCCTTCAACATTCACCCCGTTCCTGATGGAGAGGAAGGAGAGGAGCCATCAGGGAGGTGGAGGTGACCACTGAACCTCCAACTGGGAGGTCTCCACTGAGACCAGCATGGAGATCCTCCATGTGGCTGGGTCCCACCAGCCCCAGCCAAGCTGCTTCCAGCTTCCCTTTACTCCCAGCTCCAAACTTCCCTGGGGCCTTCCCTGTTGACGACCCCTTGGGTTAGCAGTAAGTGCCTTTAAAGACAACAGACACAACCAAAATGTCCGGAGAAGGCTCATGCCTTTAGGATAGCTAAAATGACCTCTGAGGTGTTCCTTGTCATTCCAACACAGAATGTTTCTGCCCCAGAAAGGAGCCTTTTCCCATCAGCTAAAGGGAAATCTGAGGACGAAAGGGAGGCCTTCAGTTTGAGACTGAAGCAGAAACCACTCAACACATAGTCTGCTCAACTCTGCTGGGGCAAAGCCCAGCTCCCACAGCTCCACAGCCCAACTGGACTTCCCCAAATCCCAGCTGGAAGCTTCCATGTGAACAAGGAGGAGGAAAAACAGAAAAAGAGGCTTGGACAGCAAAGGTCAGCTGCTTCCAACCTGGCATCTGCACTCACCAAGACCCAGAGCCAATAGGAAGACCCAGGACCCACAGTGAAGACTCAAGACATGCTCAAGGCAGCAAGAACATTCCTGGATCTCACTGAACCATCACTTGTCCCTTGCTTTGCCTGGAAAATCTGGACCACCCTTGAGCCCACCTGGAAAGACACTGCGCCCATAACTTGGTTCCAGAGCAAAGGGAGCTACTGGGTTCTGCCCCAAATCCAGACAAGGATCACAGAATCCCAGATTGCCAGAGGTTAGAAGGGACCTTGAAAGATCACCCAGTCCAGTCCCCCTGCCAGAGCAGGATCCCCAAATCAAGTTGCACAGGAACAGTCCAGGTGGGTTTGAAGGAGACTCCACAACCCTCCTGGGCAGCCCCTTCCAGGGTTCTGTCAACCTTACTGGAAAGAAGTTTCTTTTCATCTTGATGTGGAACCTCCTCTGCTCCAGCTGACACCCCTTATCCTTGTCCACGAGGGTCCACTGATTTCTCCTGGCCATCCTGTTGGCCACCAGCACCCCACAGGTCCCGTTCTCCTGCCCTGCACTCCAGCAGGTCAGTTCCCACCCTATCCTGGTCCCTGGACTTGTTCTTGCCCAGATGCCAGACTCTACCCTGCCCTGGTTGAATTCCATTGAGTCTCTCCCTGCCCAACTCCCCAGGCTGTCCAGGGCAGCCCAGTCCTCTGCAGTGTCAGCCCCTCCTCCCAGCTCAGTGTCATCAGCAAACCTGCTGACAGTGCCCTCTAATCCCTCATCCAGGTCATTGATGAATACATCGAATAGTACTGGTCCCAGTATTGACCGCTGGGGGATTCCACTAGATCCAGGCCTCCAACTAGACTGCCCCACTGACCACTACTCTCTGGTTCTTATCCCACAGCCATTTGCAACCCATCTCACTGCCCCATTGTCCAAATCACACTGCCTCAGGCTGGCTGTGAGGATGCTGTGGGACACTGTCTAAGCCTGGTTTTCCTCCCAAGAGCTGAATTCACAGGCGAGTCTTCAGAAACAAGGAGTTGCCACAGTATCTCTGTGAAGAGTCTGGTATGGGAAACACTGCCGGCACAAAGAGGAACACGTAGGGCTTCTCCCACTCACACACCGGCTGACCCAGAGTGCAGGATGTGCTGCTTTGGTTGTGAAGGTTGAGGCTGGTTTCTAGTTTCTCAGCTGCAGCTGGGCTGAAACTGGAAGCTGAGCTCAACCTCCTAGTTCTATCCACGTCAGACCAAGGGAAGGAGCAGCTGGTGCCACTGGACTGGCAACTTTGCAAGAAATTCACCGCAGCAACTCCAGCTGGAATCATCCTCAAAGCCATGAAGAAAGGGAAGAGTAAACCATTCAACATAGGCAGAGCAGGAGGAGCTGGACCCAAGAGCTGAAGGTGTTTTCCCCAAGACAACAGGACTCTCCAGTATTTTGCTCCACAAGCTTCTACCCCCACATGTGGCTGGAATCCTTCCCTCCACCAAAGAGGAATCATAGAGGAAGGGAAATTGAGAACTCTGCTTGAGATGGAGCTAAGGGCTACAGAATGAAGTTAGCAGCCAGGAACATCCAGATCTGCCAAACTTGGGAGAGAAACTTCCCCCAAGAAATCACTTCTTGCAGCCATCTGCCAACAGACACGGATGTGGTTAAACTGGGAGCATGAAGGTCCATTGCCCTCCACTGCAGGGTGGTTGGGTGAGGTCCCTCCAACTGGTCTCCCAGTCTCCTCACAGTAAGGCTCTGAACTCAGGGGTCAAAGCAATGCTGGAGCTGCTGGCCAGGATAACACAGAGCCTTTTGCCCTGGCAGGGGCACCCCCACCCAAACTGGGAGGGAAGAGGCTCTTGCATGCTCTTGCCACACCAGGGAGCTGGGAAGAAAAGCATACCCTGCTTGTGCTGGTCAGGGTTGGCCCAGCTGCCCACTTCATCGGCCTGCTCTCATCTAGGCATTGCCCAGCTATCAAGAGGTCCCAGACACTACAGGGGGGACCTCAAAATCTCAGTCTGCTCCCTGCTGAGAGCCTGGAGTCATCCTGGGTCACTGTCCCTCCAGCTATCCACCCCACGACCTTTATGCAGGGAAACTGCTCCAGCAAAACCACAGCATCTTCCTTAGAAAGAAGGTTCAACCCTTTGGGCATCACCTCCAGAGAAGCTGGGATGAGGATGGATCTCAACAGCAGCATCTACAGTCAGAGCAGAGAAGAGGCTCCCTCTGACTTTCACTGTGCTTTAGGAAGAAAAAGGGTTTCCAGGGCCAGTGATGAGGCTCACATCAGCCCAGCTGAGGCCACCACACCAGTGTGACTGCAAGGGCCACCAGCTCACCAAGACGGAGGGAACACACAGCCCTGACCTGTGACCTGAGGCCACGCTTTGCCACCACTGCTGCTAGGACATGTGGGGTGGGATCAGGAATGCCAGCAGGTTACTCAGAACTCTACAACCGGATGCTCCTGCCACCCAAACTGTAGGTTTGCAGATTCTCTTGGGAGTCAGTGCTGGTGAGACAGGCCAGGAGACTCTAAAGATGAAGCACAACCCTCTATCATGCTGCTGTGAATGAGATTCTCAAGACATACAGAGAAACCATCTCACTCCTCCCGGTGACTCATTTTCTGCTGAGACCTCTCAGAGTTTCCCAAGGATCCTTGAGTCAGGAGGTGATAAGGAAGGCTGCAACAAGCTCCTGCAAATTGGTTCTTCCCCATGTTGAGACGACATCCTGATCCAGGCAACAAATGACCGGGGGTTACACAGCCCAGAAACAGCTCCAGTCATTGCTCAGTCTCTGTCTTTGGGCAGACAAAACCTGTTCAGCCACCCTGTGCCCTCAGTTAAGTGTGGTTGGGGTTCTCCCCCTCAGTGGGGCAGAACCAGCCTCACCTTGGTCTTAATGGGGACAGTCTGCAAATCCCTGTGTTCCCCATCCTGCTTTGCCCCTTCCAACTCCAGGGCTGCACACTGAACCTGAAAAATTCTATAGAGATCACTCTCACGGCATCTGAGAAGGGCTGCTGAGGAAGAGGATGATGAGGAGGATATTCAGCAACAAGGGCAGCCACCACAAAGACCAGTGGCCTCCCCAGGAGCAGCTCTGTGAATAATGAGAGCAGCTAATAAGCTTCTGGGGAACAGTGGTGCAAGACAGCATCTCCAGGCTCTGCCACTGCATCTGGAGCTTCATTCTCTGCAGACAGCTGTACTTGAAGGTCTTTTCCAACTTTGATGATTCTAGGATTCATCGCTCTCCCTGCTCCACTGCAGCTAAGGCTGAGGAGGGCAACAGCTCTGCGATGCCACCAAGGCCTTACAGGCCTGCTCTGCAAAGAGGTGGCCATAGTATCAGCTTCTTGGTGAAGAATGGATCCACCTGAGTGATCCACAGCAGCTTTCTGAGATGCAGCTTCAGCAGCTCATCCCAAGGAATCATTAATGTCCCCACACTAACCTCCCAAACTCCATTTCCAACTCGCATGGCTGTGGGCACAGGCTCTCCTCAGACTGAACTGTCATGGAGCTGTGCTGAAGCCAAAGCATCATTAGCTGCTCCTCATCCCCCCAAGGATCCAGCCTTCCTCCTCCTCAGCCCAGTATCAATCCAAAGAGCCCAAGCTAGCACAAGAACCCTCCTCCTTGCAGCCTTGTACAGTATTTCACAGAGGTTGAATAGGAAATACAAGCCAGTACCAACCCACACCCAGAGAGAAGCATTCTGGATGCTTGTTGACACCCAAGCCTGGCCCAGATCTGCTCCAGAGCAGCTCACTGCACCCAGTTCCTACACCAGCAGCAAGAGAGAGGATCTAGGTCAGAGCCTCCTTGGGTTTCCCTTCCCCAAATCATCAGAGTGAAGAGCAGAGGTGGAGGGGGCTGCTGGGCATTGAGATTAGACCTTTCTGACCAACACGAAAGGGCCAACTCTGCTCTGTTGCCTTTGCACACCCCAGTTCTTCTCCAACTGTCCCTTGTCCAGAGCTGCTTCCACGGGGTCTGATTCTGCCCAGTTTTCTTGCATGGAAGGGAGCAGCAGTGGGTTTCAACTTCTGCAGCTCCCAGGCACCGCTTGAGCTGGGATTCAGTTCTGTGCTAAAGCCTGGGCTCTCAAAAACAAAATTTGCAATTTTTCCCCTCAAAAAGCCGACATCGACCCTCCCAGCACAGGCTGGAGACCCCAGTTACTCCCAGTTCTGATCTTCAGCCATAACCAGGTGAATCTGCTCCCTGTGCTTCGCTGGCCTCATCTGCACAGGGGGAGATGCTGATGCAGGGTAAAACCCATGCGGGGGGGTGGGAGTGGTGGAAAGGAAGGGAGCCCAGGGAGGCTGGGGCAGGTGCAGGGACTCTGAGAGGGGAACCAACAGGTTTAAAGGGTAGAAGGACCTTGATCTTCAGCTGAGGTTTGGGCTCCGCAGGTGCCAAACAGCACTGCAGAGCCACAAACGACCTTGGAGCAGCAAGGGGCTGCTGGCCCCACAGGGTTCCACCTTCCAGCAGTGATTCAGTCCCCGTCCTCAGCTACGTGAGGTGAAGGAGAGGCCCTCAAAAGCTCCAGCTGGGACAAAGCTCACTGAGTGCTGTGGAAGCGGATTTTCCAGTGAGCTGCAAATGAGCAAAAGGTACAGCTGCTGCCTCCCTTTTCTGGACCAGGACAGACTTTTCCAGAGCAGAACCAGTGTTCTGTACCCTTGCTGAACCCACTAAATGAACCTCCAGAGCACAAAGATGTAAAAAAAGGGCTTGGTGAGCTGAGGGAAATGTTTGACCCAGTGTGCCAGGCAGGAGGGTTCAGGAAGTGCTGCCTCTGTTGGGGGTTATCTCATCAACATCAGTAATCCAGGGGCTCAGTACCTTGTAGATGAGGCAGTTTTGGGGCTCTCTGGTGAAGAATGGGGCAATCAGATCCACCGAGAGGGAGTTATGGTCCCCCCACACCCTCCCCAGTACTACCAGCAATGCCAAGAGCCAGATCTCTCCTCCCTTCATCCCACCATTCCTGCTGTGAGCTGACCCAGGAGGGTTCCTTCCCCATCCAGCCCAGCTACGATTTTGCATTAGGACCGTAATCAAGAACTCAGCGAGCCCCACTGGCTGCCTCTGATGCCCTCAAAACCCACACACACTCTACTGGGGTTAAGGAGATTAGGGAGAGTGGCAGCATTGGGTGCGGAACCAGCACCAGGCTAGGGGAGTGGGAAGGATGATGGGAAGGGGCTTTGTAGGGCTCCCAGAAACCCCTCTTAGGTTTAGGATGGGCAAGGGGTTGCTCCAATCATTGTGGCTGTGCAGGCATCATGGTGAGTCTGGGGCTTGTAGGGAGATGGACCACACAGATGAGCTGTGGATGAGCTACCTCGTTCCTCCAGTCCCCACCATAACCCCACTGGAAGGGAAACTGCAGCTATTTTGGGAGCTGGTTCATTGTTTCCCACTCCAGCCCTCCCCCCCATGCAGGGTTAGGATTTACTCGGGTCTGAACAGGCAGGAGGGAGGACTCAGGAGCTTCACAGGTGGCCAGTGCTACCTCAGAGAGCTTTTCAGGCCCATTTGTGATACTGGGAAAAGGGGTGAGAACCCGCCTGAGAGATCATGGGGAAATCCTTGTCCTTCCTTCCAGCCTCTGCCCTACCAAGGGGGGCCCAGAGAGCTCCAAATGACACACACACCCCCTCCCCCACCTCACTAACCCTCCTTTATCTGCAAGTCCCAAACAGCAACACGACTGAGCGAGGTGCCAGGGACCAAACCTCAAACCCTCTGCTCCCAACAACCCAGAGATCCTGCTGGAGCAGAACTGCCAAATCCCTGCAGTTAACCAGTGACTGGACTGAATGCAGTAGGTACGAAACTGCTGAGGATGGGGAGGTGCTGGGTGCAGGCAGAACCAACCCCAAGGAGACAACACTAACAAAAAACAACCCTCACAGCAGGTGCTGGCAAAAGCTCTGACTCCACTGGTGGAAGGATAGAAATATTTCAAGTCGAAGGTGGTTGTTTTGGGTTCAACTTACAATTCCTGCTGGGACTGCATGGCCCTGTGATCCCCTTTTTACCTCCTGCACCATCCCAAAACAAAACAATGGGGTTTTACTCCCCATTTCCCACTGTAGATTCCCCCCTTCCACCAGACCCTTCCCACCCCAGCAGGCAGATCCAAGGATGTGGCACCTGCAGGTGTTGCTGCTGCCTCTGAGCCCTTCCAGCTCTGCAACATCCACCCCCTAAAAAAAAAGTGTGAGGGAGAATATGGATCCCCAGTCAACCCACATGGGAGGGGCAATTTCCCAGAGCTGTGACCCTGAACCCCTCTGCAGACCCCACAAAGAGCCTGCCTCACCTTGGAGATGGAGACTACTCCCCCTCCCTCCAAAGGGGCTCCTAAAGACCCAAGAATCCTCATTGATGGGATGATAATGGCCCCCACTCCCCCAACACACAAAAGGATCCCTCAGGGATGGGCTGGCCCAGCCCCAAAACCCGCAGTGAGGAGACACCAGACGCCTACTGACAGCTCCCAGTGAGAGGAACCTGGCCCAGTGTGCCCAGTAAGGTCTGCCCCAAGCCCCAGTGAGAGAAGACCAGTCCAACCCCTCATAAAGCAGACAAAACTCCCCAGGGGAACCTCCTTTGGAGAACCTCCCCAGTCAAAGCCGCCAGTGAGAGCAGAACAAACCAGTTGTCCCAACNCCCTTATTACAGACTTCTGTAAGGTCCCTCCCACTTCTCCTCTCAACTCTGTCAGAAAGGTTCATTCCCCACCTCATAAGAAGAGCTCAACGTCCTATTCCGCTCAATACACGCACCCCCACACCCCCCCAAATACACAGCCCAAATCCCTTCAGGACACTCCAAATCCCTCTACATCCCCAGTCAGAACTTCAAGCTCCACAAAAAACTCCCTCCATAGAGTTCAGACCCCTTGAGGTCCTCCCACATCCCCCTCCACAGGGTTCAACACTCTCACAAGGGGTTCAAACCCAACCTCAACCCATCTCCTCTCAAATCCCCCTCCATGTGCCCCTTCAAACCCCATGCTCAGAAGGTTCAAATCCCTCCTGGGCTGAACCCCTCAGAACGCCTCGTATACCCACCTCGGGGCTCAACCCGCTCAGATTTCCTCTCTCCAGGGTTCAACCCTCTCAGAACCTCCCATATCCTCCTCTTCAGGATTGTCTCTTCAAGACCTCGCCACATCCCTATCCATGTGACTCAGAATCCCCTCCTCGGGACTCAGCTTCCTCAGGATCCCCTCCCCAAGGGCTCAAACCCTCAGCTACCCCCTCTTGGTTGTTCAGCATCCACAGACACCCTCATTCAGACTGTCCAACCCCTTAGACCCTGTCAAAT
>VZRI01005814.1:0-13046 GCA_013397515.1 Upupa epops | reverse complement strand
GAAAGGGGAACGGGCTTGCCTAGGTTGGGTTCAGGGGGTCAACAGGCCTTATAGTCAGCAACAAGGGGGCCATAGGCCTCACAGCTAGGAGCAGGTGGGGTCAGCAGGCCTCTCTGGGGGGCTCAGGTTGTGTTTTGGATCACAGGCCTCACTGTAGGGTTCTGGGGGTCCCGAGGCTTTATAGTCTGGACTAGGGCTGTCAGAGGCCCTGCTGGGAGGGCTCAGGGCAGTGGGGCCTAGATTTGAGGGCAGGGGTACAGTAGAGTCCATGTTCTCTTCACCCCCCCCCTTTCTCTTGTAGTGGAGGACTCAGCTGCTGGGGAAACAGGAAAAGAGAAGGTGCCCCATGATCACCCCCAATAGCAGCAGGGAGCCCAGTCCCCATCCACCCCAACACCCTTAATTCAATAAACTGCAGCCAGATAGGTTCAGGCAGGTGTATTTCTGTATTCACACAGTCAATACAAACACCAGCAGCTTACCTCTGCACCACCTACCCACCCTCCTCTCCTAAGCGCAGGCAGAGAGGACCTGGCAAGCCCCACTGAGGAAGCTGTTTGGTATCTTCCAGTTCAAACGTGGCAGAGGCAGTCCTTGACTGCACCCCTGTGGAGGTGGACAAGCAGCAATCTTGTCTGTCACCACATCAGTGGAAGACACCAATAATTTATTGAAATAAATACCGGTAAACAGACCAAACGGCCTCTGGGGTGGAATGCTATGTGTACACAGGGTACAGGTACTCGATGCTTTCAAGAAGAAGCGTGGCGAGACACTGAGTTTTGGCCACAGGAGCCTTGCCAGATCTGGAGCAGCCAGATTCAGTGCTGGAGACTGGAAGTGGAGACTCCCAGCTTGTCGTACATTGGGCTTTGGCATAAGGAGGAATCTGGTTTCAGGAGGATTTCTTCTTCTTTCCAACGGTGAATCTTGTTTAATTTTTATTGATTTGTAACCAAAAGAAAAAAAGGCTAAATCCCCAAGCTGGAGGCTGAAGAGAGGGGGCTCCATTCAGCTGAGGCCCTTCAGAAGCAAAAGCTGCTCCAGCAGAGCAATTGCGGTAGACACTGGGAACACAAGCCCAGCCCTCCAGCCAGAGCTTCCCTATCCACACTGGGACTGGCTGGTCCTCACCTCCAAACTGGCATCCCCAGGACCCAGTGGAGACAGCAATGTGGATGCTTCACAAACCTCTTTCCTCTGCCAGGATCTGCCTCAGCTCAGTCTGTCCTCGGCTGCCACAGTTCTCTGGGGCTCAGCCCTTTGCCAACAGCTCCAGGAGCACATAGGCCAGAGGATGGCAGTCAAGCAGGGAAATCCAGTCAACAATTACAGGGGGAGAGTCTTCAGCTTGGACCAGTCCTCAGAACTCATGTTTCTACTACTCGAATGAGAGGCAGCAGCTTGGGGCCCGTCAGACTTTTGCTGCAAAAGAGGAAGACCATCTTCAGCCCTGGATGGAGTCTAGGGAGGAGAAAACCTGCAGGAATGGTTTGTTGGTGCTGAGTTCCAACAAAACTGCACAGAGGAGGTACCTCTGCTCCCATGAATTATTGAAAATTTGGAACTGGGAGAGAGAATTTTGGGCATCAGAGGAATTGGAATGAGAATCAGGAGGAGAATTGGGGGAATCACAGAACAGTGGGAGTTGGAAGGGACCTCTGCAGGTCATCTAAGTCCAACTCACTTCCAGAAGAGCATTCCTGAACCCAGGTCCTCTGCTGCCCCAAGTAAGACCTGGATCAGCTGGGGGGTAGGACATGCTTCCCCCACCTACCTGCTGACATACTCCGACTTGGAGCGTGCTCGGGCACTGTGGCTGCCCCAGCTCACTTGCTTCTCGATCAAGTGCTCGATGCGGTCGTGCATTTCCAGGTTCTGCAAGAAACAGAACCGTCATTAGCGAAACGAGTCACCACGGAGGGATAAAAGATGGGAAGAGTCGCTGCAGGCTGGATTTCTTAAAAAAAGGAGAAGCTTGGCACTCTCTGCAATCCCAGAGCCTGGGGAGCAACTTTCATTTATGACACTACAGCTCTGTGGGTTTTGCTGCCAGGGAAATGCACTTGATGAGATTATTGCACTCGGCTTGAATTCAGAGCTGCACCAGCAATTCTGGCTGCAGCGGAAACCAGTGCTTTAGCTTATGGAGCCCACAGAGCCCTCAGGGCTGGAGAGAGCAGCTTTTCCTACATGGAGTTGATGGCAGCGTCAGGAAAAGGCTCTCCCCAGAGCCTAATTCAGCCAGGACCCACTGGCTTCAACCAGAGGCTCAGAGCTTGGAGAAAACCCCATCAACCCCCAAAACGGCCCCACTGAGATGCACCTCAGCCTCCAAGTAAGCGACTCTCTCCTTGAGGTCCTGGATCACGGAGTCTTTGGACTGAATCATCATTTTTGAGTTCTGGAGCTGTAAGAGAAAAGTTGGCGACAGCTGAGAAATCCCTTCTGTGCAGCTGGACAGGGCTCTGGGCTACCTCTGACCTTGTGTCTCCGCTTTGCAAAGAGGCTCAGTGCCACAAACCAGCACATTTCTGCTTTCAACCAACCTCAGAGATACTGTTTTTTTTAACACCCCTCCGAGTGCCCTCAGCCAGTCCCACTCCTCTCACCTGCTCAATCATCTGGCGGACCTTGCGTTGCTGACTTTTCAGCATGTCGTCCAGGTGGTGGATCTTCTCCCTCAGCATGGCCACCTCCTTCTCCAACTGGGCTGATCTGGGAAACAGGAGAAGAGTCTAGCAGCCATCAGAGAACACCCCAAAAAGGTAGCACCCATGCAGCCGGCCATGCCCGGAGAGGCTCTGTATCAGCTCCGTCTCCTCTGCAGCCACACAGGGATGAAATAGATTGACTAGTCGAGGTCAGATGAGGCAGAGACAAGCCTCTTTCAAGCAGGAGCCACAAAGACAGACAACCACAGACTGCAGGGACACAGGAACATCAGGAAGAGTCAGGCCACAAACAAGGCCTTCCAGAAACAAGGCACTGCCAATTAGACCCTGGAGCACAGGGATACTGGCTGGGCAGAACAAATTCAAGATTATGAGGAGAATTGGCTGCTCTGGAGGCTCCTCAGGTGTTGCCTCGAGCTCCCAGCCGGCAGCAGGGCCACTAGAGGTCCCTCTAGAGGCTCCGGACCTCTCCGGAGCAAAGCAAAGCAAAGCTGCAGGAGGTATTTGGAGATGAATCAGCTCTTGGGAGTAGGGAGCTGTTTTGCAAGCCAGAGAGCAACACGCCCTTCACAGGAATGTGCAGTCATGCCCCAGCTAGCTGACACCCCGACCCAGCGGCGTGGGCTTGCTCTGGAGTTGGCAGCCAAGCCAGAGGCCAAAGCTCACCGGTCTTGTTGGGCAAGCTTGTCACCTTCCACGCTTCGCAGCTTCGCCAGCTCAGCTTCGCCTTCTTTCATCTTGAGCAGCAAACTCTGGTGCTCCTGCAGCAGAGCGAGAGGCTGAATTACTTGGCAGAAGAAAACAAGTCGCAACAACACTCGATCCCCACAGATCGGCAAACAGCCCCAGATCGGCTGCCCCACACAACCCCCAGGTTATTTTCATGAGAGTTAAATCTACACGTGAGGGACGGATGGATGAGGGCAGCCACAGAGCTGACCCACAGCGGACATTCCACTCCTTTACCCCAGGATACAGCAACTCCCTGGGAACAGGCCCATGTCACTTTATGTTCTAACTGTACTGTTAGATTTTGGAATGTAATGGTGGTAGGAGCAGACTACAGCTAGAACAAAAATATAATCAAGGCTGGAGGTTGTGTTAATGTCCCTGTGAGAAGAACCAGATGGCTGTCTAGACTGCTCCTGCCTTTTCAGGCTATTAGGAAGGGTTTGCACAGACCAACCAGATCTTCTAGACCTGAGAAATGCAGGTTGAGAACCAGCAGCTGTTAATTCCCAACCGTTCCCAGCAGCTGCCTTTGCTATTGGGTTAAAACTTTCTAGGAAGTGAAACCCTCCATTGTGGTGGGAGTCCAAGACCTGCTGTGGAGTCTGTGCTGAGCATGGCCAAACTCATCACCCCAGACTTCAGCATTCTCCCATCCCACAGCTGAGTGGGACCAGCTTCACTAATCCCACCTGCCCCACTGCAGCTTCAAGGCCAGTACCTTTTCCATCCCTGCCAGGAGTCTCTGCAGCTCATCCACCTGCACCTCCTTCTCCAGCACATTCCGCTCCACTCTCTGCAGGGCAGAGCTTGTCTGCTCTGCTTCCTCCTGGTACTGCGAGACCAACCTCTGTGAATGAGACAAAGGCCTTAACACTGGACACCAGAGCCCTTCACTCTGATGCCACAGTGGTGCTTAACGCCTTGGCAGGATTTTGCTCATGGCAGCTGGGTGTCTGAGCAAAGAGCCCAACATGCTTCAGAGAGAGCAGCCGCTTCAGAAAGCTCCCCAGCTTCAAAGCACTTCAAAGGAGTGTGTGCTGCAATGCTGAGGCAAGAAGGGCTCTGAAAATGCAGGAGACATGTTTGTCCTTGGCCACAGGCTTCTTGGGTCATTTGCCCAAGCAACCAGTCCTTTGTTTGTGTCAACTGACTGAGACGGGCCGAGGAGGTCCCCATGGGTCCCCATAACAGCCGGAGAGCAGGCTCAAGGCCACAGGACACACCAAGAACTTCTAGTCTGCCAAAACACCCATCCCTAGGAATTTAGTCCAGGTTCAAAGGCTGTGATCACCATCACAAGACCCCCAAGATGCCACCAAACCACAGGACTTCCTATACTAAGGACAGGTGTCCTGGGGGTGCCGCTCCAGGCAGTGGATGTTTGAGTACCAGAGGAAGTGGTTGCTACTCAAACCCACTTCCCCAGCAGATGCTGTCCCCCCACAGGGAACCCTGCAAGCTGGCCAGGACCAGTTTGGTCTGTAGGACAGGATGGGATTGGGACGTCACCGCTGTCACCAGTGCTGGGAGCTGCGGGGTGATGTGGTCAGACCCAGCCCATCCGGGACATGAGCAGTCGCTAAAAAAAACACCACTATGAAGGAGACAATTAATCACCAGCACTTCATCAGCACCACTTAGCCCCTGAGGAGACCTGTGTGGTGGGTCCTGAGCTGCAAGAGACACCAGCACAGTGTCCCCGTTCAGGGGCTGGGAACCACAGACTTGACCTGCCCCCCTGTCAGGCACCAAGCATGAACTTGGAATTTTAGGGGAAACACTTTCTACTCTGGTTGCCACTTGGATCAGCTACGATTTTGAACTGGGAAAGAATGATTCTACCTTGAGAACAGTCTAGGCAGCCCAGGATGGTGGTTTGATAGGGTCTGGCCAGCTCTGAGATCCTTGAGTGCACTTTAATGCCACACACTGAGCTTTGCTGCTCTGCAAGGATAAGCTGGACACCCCCGGCAGCCTACTCCTGCACACCGGTGGCCAACTGGCTCTTAGCTCCCAAGTGCTTCCAAAAATAGCCCAAAAGAGCAAAATCAACCCCAAACCATGTTTTTCCTATGGAGGGATGTGCAGGGGGATCACCTCCAAGGCTTGCTTTTCCAACTGGTGCCGCCTTTCAGCCTCCTGCAGCCTTGTGAAGAGTCTTTTTGCCGTCTGCCGAATCTTTTCCACGTCATCCCCTGAGCAGTCATGATCATCCTCCTGTGGAGATGGGAATGAGATGAGCAGTCGGGAGGGATCCCAAGAGCCCTCCGCCCCAACGTGGGCAGTGCTGCTGGTGACAGCACCCGGTAATGTCCCTCATCAGCGTGACAGAACGCAGGGCGCTCCTTGTCCTCACCTCCCACGCGCCAGGTTCCAGCCCTCCAGATCACACCCGAGGTACCCTTTGGGTGTCTTCCAAGTGCCGTTTGTAGGATGCCACCCTGATTGGCACTTGGGCAACCTGAAACCCCACAACCTGAACCTGGGCCACAGCCTGAAATGCCAACCCTGTTCATCTGTCTCAGCCAGGGGAAAGGCTGAAGATTCCTGTTACACTCTCATGCTGAGGGTTAAAACCCTATTATGTTGCTCTAAGAGCTTCCCTCCATTTCTGATCTGATCCTAACTGTGCTGAGCAGGTATGGAGTGACCTGTCGGGAGGAACATCTCTGACAAAATTCAGTAATTCACTTCTCAGCACCAAAATCCCCCCTCTCTAGCCCCATACCTGCTCCTCCCAGGAACTGCCACGTAGCCTCTCAGGGTACAACCAGCTCCCATTCTGCTTCTCCACCATCACCTACATGAGCAAAGGACAGAGGGACAGCAACGTGACACCAGCCAGTTGGCTCTGGGGCACCCCAGTGACCCTAGACCGAGGAGGGTTGGGGGGATCTGCAAAGGAACTCGCGGTAGCACACGTGGCCAGCTTTGCTCGCCCCAAGCACTCCTGTTTCAAGCCACCTCTTGTCTTTGTA
This sequence comes from Upupa epops, assembly GCA_013397515.1. Lineage (NCBI taxonomy): Eukaryota > Metazoa > Chordata > Aves > Bucerotiformes > Upupidae > Upupa > Upupa epops. The sequence continues at coordinate 6,661 of VZRI01005814.1, read as the reverse complement.
GACCCGAAGACGACAAATGTTTCAATAATTCAAGGTGATTTAACACCCAAGCAATGCTCCCGTTACCTGTGAACGTTGTTTATCTCCTTGTCTGCTCTCAAGTTTACTACTTAAGTCTTCACGCAGCTTCTTCAAGCAACTTCTAGCCTGGCAAAGGCAAGTTGATTTAGCTTGATCTGCACAGACAGACGGACTCAGGCAAACAGAAACCAACTGCTACTATGATGCCCCTGTGCCGGGATGGAACCGAGTGGCTGCTCTGCCAGCCTGATCCTCTGTGTTCCTACAGACCCTCCAGCACCTCAGAGGCATTCCAAAGTGACAGGGAGGGAAAATCCACTTAAAAGGTTCAAAAATGGAGCTGCTACTGATGTTTTCGTGTGTTAGACATCAAATTCACGGAATTCAACTTGGAGCTGCCAGGGAGACCCTCATTATGCTCCGGCTGCTGCTCTGCAGGACGCTGACAAGTCCAGTCTTGACGTGCAGCTACTTGAATTAGTCAGAGCCAGTGAGGCAGAGGAAGGATTTACAGGCTTCTACAGCAAACACTGCCCCAACGCTTTTCCTAGAAAAGCCTTTGCAAAGTATTCCCAGTGTGGCTTCACCCTGTCCCTGGAGTTTGGGTGCTCCAGACACTGGGGGTTAAGCAGTTTGCTGGAGACGTGCAGCTCTGAGCTCAACTCTTAAGCCTGGAAACCCAGAGACAGCAACTTGGATCCAGTTGCATCCGGGCATCCGTGACTCGGCGCAGGGCAGCTCACCTTGGTGTGGACAGGCCAGTACTGCCACCAAGACTTACTGGTTTAGGTGATTCTCCAGGGTTTCACATGCAGGATTAAGTCACATTGCAGAGTCACGCTGCTTCAGCTCTTCTGACCCAGCTACATCTGGCCACCATGACCAGTCCAGGACTAATTCCTGCTCGATGGGGCTAAGATTAAGCCCAACTCCTGCTCCTGTCCCAGCTGCTGGGAGCTACGGGGGAAGCTCAGATCAGAAGAGCTGAAGTCGAAGCACCAGAAGTGGGAAGGATCACACACAAAACCCAATAAAAAACAAAGGCTGGGTGAGAAGCACTCCTGGGGTTGGTGGCCCCCGCCAGGTGGGAGCCAGAGCTGGATGCAGGCAGGAGGCAGCAGGAACAGGCTGTTTTCTTTCTTGGGAAAAAACAAGTGTTTTGGCAGAGGAGCCAGCAGAATGATGTTAAAACTGTAGTGATCTATCTCTCGCTGCACCCGGCTTGGAAACTCCCCGACGAGAGCAAAACCACTTAAAATTGATTGTTTTATCCTCCTCCTCCTCTGCAGCTGACCAGCCCAGCGCAGCCCATGCAGTCACTCTCCAGAAACAACATCCCCACCAGGAGCAGAGGAAAGAGTTAATCTTCCCAGAGCCTCAATCATCCAGTTTACTTTGGGAGATGAGACATACCAAAGAAACTGCCTTTTAACAAGAGGCTCCGGTTGCACCACCGCACCCAGGAGAAGGCAGGGGACAGCCTTGGGGGAAAGGCATAGCGCAATTCTCTTCAAATTCAGTCCATAGAGCCGAGCAATTAGTCAGGCTGAATTAATTTATGGTGCTTGATTAGACTCACTGCCCTGTATGGGCAAGTCAACAAACTGGAGAGTTTAACTCCACTTTGCTGGAGCAATCAGGGCTCAACCAGGGCTTGAGTGTAGTGGAAACCCACAGGATGCTCCTGGGGGGGATTGGAGCACCCCAGCCCCTCACCACAAGCCCCACACCACTGGCTCCGCAAGTCCCAGCCCCACACAGACGTGAACTACCTCTTGAATGTAGCGAACTTCACTCTTTAGCTGGCTGATGTGCTCCTCATGGTTCACACTACCCTCAGACCGAGCCTTGAGGTAAACCTGCCCAAGGAGACAGGGCCAGTGGGTCACACCGTCCTGGTACCAGACAGCCCAGTAACACCAACAGTCAAGCCAGCTCTGCTCCAGGACATCAGATCCCACCACCTCTGAAGCCAGTCTGCAGGTTTCCCCTTTGCCTGACCCTTCCCTGGTGTTTTTTGAGGCTCATCCTGTGTGACCCCCACCCCACAAACCCACCAAGCTGGTGCCACCGATAGCAGCTCCCATCTAACCAGTACAAACCCAAAACTGCTGTGAAATAAGGAGGCAGTACCTTGATGATCTCCTCATCGCCGTTGTTGGATTTGATGCATTCGGAGGCCAGTGAGTGGCCATTGCTGGATCTGCTAGCCACCATGGCAAAGGCTTTTCCCACTGGCTGTGAGAGACAGAAGCAGAGAAGCTCTCAAAGAGGAGAGACTGGCCGGAACAGTTTGCCCGGCTCCAGTCAAATGAGCATTGGAGGGGAATGTGGCGCCCAGCGCAGCCTCAGGAGCTGCCACCAAAGCCTTGAAGAGACCAGGAGGGGGATCTTCTAGCTCATGGGTCACAAAGCAACCAGTGCCTGTTCCCTAATTCCCAGATTAACCCACCTTCTGCTTTGCCTGCTCATGCCAGTCGCCTGGGAGGTCATTCGGCAGAGTCAACCGCAGCACCTTCACGTTCTCCTAAAGCAAGAGGAGGGGGGGTTTAGCCTCCTTCAAAGGAGTCCAGAGTTGGGTCGGCGTCACAGAGGAGCTGCCTCTTGCCTTGAGCCCATGAGGTACCACTGGGGTGAAAAAGGAGCAGCAAGTGCACGACTCAGCAGTTATCACCCCCATCAGGGCCCGGAGCAGCTGTGGCCCAGCCAGGGCTGAAGTGACGCCGACGGGCTGCAGAAGTGACTGCCAAGCTCACCCCTCTGCCAGGAGTCGCAGCCCTCCCCAGCAATGGCAGGGTGTTTGGAAGCAGCTCTGGAGGAGGGTGAAAGCAGCTGATCCCAGCTCACATGCTGGGAACTCATTGGATTCATCCTGCTTCTGACACGACCACAACAGCCACGAACCCCCTCACCCTGGCTCTGCCTGTCATGTGCCAATGCAGCCTCAGCTGAGCAGAGCCCATTTCGGTATCAGCATGGCCAGGAGCATCCACGGAGGTATTCATCCAAGGAACTTCTCACCCTGACCCTTCCTCCCAGTGCCACCCACCCCAGAGGGGCACTTCAGTCACATCCAGCCCTACACAAAGCCCATTGAGGTTTCAGGGGCTGCGCAAAGTGTCAAAAAGCACCAACACAGACACCCAGACTCCCCCACTCTCCACCCACAGCTTGAAAGAGTCATCCCCCACCCAGCACAGACCTCCTTTTCCCAGACAGACCTCACCAGCCCCCAGGCAACTCATGGTCCCGTGAAACCCTAAAGGCAGGAGCCGCTCAGTGTGCGAAGGCAGCTCTGCGGAGCTGGGGTAGGTGCCCGCGCAGCACCCAGCGCCCGCCCCTGCCCCACCTCAGCCACGTCAGCCTCCTGCTCTTCCAAATCAACGTCAAGAGATTACTGGCTCCCCACTTCCGAGCGCTCCCCGCGCATTCCCAAGTCTCAACAAGCTATCCCTCTGTTCCCAAAATACCGGGTCTGTGCCACTCACCCAAACCCCAGGGAACAGGGGAGTTCTCCTACAGAGCTTGACCACAGGGCCAGACTCCTTCGCTCTTCCCATTCCATAATTAATCTAAGAAAATCTTTGCTCAGGCCCCACAGCACCAACTGTTCAACCAGTCTGCAGCTTTTCCTCAGGGGAATGTTGGAATATTCCAATAAGTTGTGAACTTGGCTCCAAAAAACACAGGAGCAGCTGGATGAGGTGAACTCCAGACTTTTGGGGAGGTGCAAGAAGCACTTGTGGGGGTTATGGTGAGGGATGAAGCACCATTCAGCAGCATCCTACTGCCTAAAGGGAATGGGATGCAGAGAATGGAAATGGGGTGCAGGGAATGGAATGCGAGGAGTCAGAGCACAGAGCAGGGCAGGAGCCTCGCAGAGCCGCCAGCATCATGTTGGTCCCCTCACACGCCCTTACTCGCCGCTTTGTTTACAAGCGCTGGGCTTGGCAATCCCGGCCCGGTCCCATCAAGCCCGGTGGGAGGCTGCCAAGGAAATCAGCCGCCCGGGGAAGATTGGCTGTGATAAGGAACAAGCACCAGCCCATTTCCAACCCCGCAGCCAAAACAACCTATAGCTGGCACGCGGGAGCTTTCCTTCCCAGCAGATCCCAACAAAATCCTGCTCTGGGATCAACCCACCATGGGGCCGATGCAAACCAGCTGCAGTGGAAAGTGAAGGGCAGCAGGAGCCTCCCCAACTGGCACCACCAGACCATGGGTCAACCAACCAGAAAACCACCATGAAATGAACAATGTGGAGAAGGATCTGCCATCTGCAGCCTCCTGAGCCTCCATCCTCTGCCACCTCTGTCCTCCTAAATCTCCAGCCTCTGCCACCTCCATTCTCCTTTGTTCTCCTGAACTTCCGTCCTCTACCTCCATCCTTCTCCGTCTCCATCCTTCTCCCCAGGCAGATGCCCGAACACGGGGCAGAAAAGCAGCTGTTTGAGTGCAGTGGAGGCTCTCCAGGAGGCCGAGGCAGGTGCAGGAGGTGGAAGCCACAACCAGGGTGAAGAAAACCCCTCCCTGCCTGGCTTGTTTGGCTGTGGCCACCTGTGCTACAATGAATTGCATTCAGTCCAGCAGAGGAGATAAGAGGCACTCATATGGCTACTGGAACATGCCAAGCCTAGCGAGGCTCCCACACAGTGATCCCTTACCAACGCTGGGGTGGTTTCCAGGAGCAGCTTCTCCAATGTAGATTTGGGGCAATCCAGGAGGTCCCTGTAGCTGCCACCCATTGTCCTCCTGCTCCAAGGAGCTCAGTTCCACTGGGGCAGGAGGTGTGGAGCAATGGGGACTCCTTCACCTCAGACCTTTAGCTCCTGCTGGGGACTCCCTCCCTCACCCCAACCCTTTACCTCCTGCCAGGGACTCCCTCCCTCAGCCCAATCCTTTAGCTCCTGCCAGGGACTCCCTCACCCTAGTTCTCTATGTCCTGGCTATACTCTGTCATCACTGACCTCCAGTCTGCAGCCCCAGCTATGGGGCTGGCACCGGGGCACCTCATGGTCAGTCTCCTGCTTGAAGAAACCCCACTCCGACCTCCAAACACTTCCTGAACAGCCCAGGGGTTCCTGCAGCCCAGCACCACTCTGTTTGACTCCTGGGATCAGCACTCAGAATTAAGTGGGACTGGGAGATTCCAAATGGCAATGATGAAGCACCAGCAGCAGAAGGCTCTTCTGCAGGACCTCCCAGCACTTTCCAAGGGGGTTTTCCCAAAATCTGGGCAGCCCTTTAGGTCCAACCCCTCTGGAAGTGAGGGCCATGATGCCTAGAAATGGACTTTTGAGGCCACCACAACTGATTTTAAATCTAGTTTTGCACCATCCAACCCAAAAGGTGCCCATTGGCCGGAGGAAGAGGCACTGACTCTGCTCCAGGGGAAAAGGAAGCCTCACGAATCCCAAGTGGAGTAGAGACAGCACCAATCTGGCCACCCCCAATATCAGCACCTTCCAAGGGTGTTTTCCAAAAACCCCAAATACCGTTTGAGTCCAACCACCCTGGAAGTGAAGGCTGTGGGGCCTACAAAGGGACTCTGGGGGATCCCACAGCTGATTTTAGATCTTTTAGTCTCAAAAAAACTGCCCATTGAGTGGAGGGAGAGGCACCCACTCTGCTGTGGGGGGAAGAGGGAACTTCACAAATCTCAAGAGCAAGAGAGGCTGCACCGACCTCGTAATTCCTACTGCAACCCTGGGGCAGTCGCTCTGTCCGTTGCAACAGTTAAATCAGAACAGGCCTGACCTGAGCCAGAGGGGATCGGCAAGGATCAGCAGCAAGCAGCTGCAGCGCTGGGTGCTCGTCGGTGTTACGGAGGTGCTTATCACCCTAATAACCCAGCACCCCAACAGCCCAGCCCTGCCATCGCTCCTTATAAGGCCGCATAGGCTGTAGGGAATTAGGACTCTCCTAAGGAGACTCAGAGCTGAGTCACAGGGAGTTGGGCAGCCGGCGGCACCGGAGCAGCTCTTCTGGAGGGATCTTCTTTGGGAGATTCCGAAAACGGAGTGAAAACCCTGAATAGCCAAGTGCCACCATCTTCAGTGGGGAAGCTGCGGCACCATGGGGCTGGTTTTGGGGTGCTGCCAGCCCCACCCAGTGCCTAACCTGGCGGCAGTGGCCGAGCTGCTGTCGGCCATGGGGAAAACCCAGCAAGAAGGAAGGGGAGAAACACGAGGCCGTGGCAAAACCCAGGAGGAAAGTGCCAGAATCCCGGTGCTGATGGCCCTCAAGGTTCACTACTCCCAGACGCCTCTTATGGGGGGCGGGTCGCTGCCCACTCAGAATCATGTGCCGGCCGAAAGGCCAGAACCCCCATAAGCTGCAGTGGTGAGACCCCAACACTATTGCTGTGACCCCAAAGCCACCACCAGGACCTCAGCACTGACACCAGCACGTCCCTTGCCCACCCCAACAGGTCCACGATACCCCCAGGGAAGGTTGGGAGTACGGGGGGAACCCCCAAAACCTCCCTAGATAACTGGGGATTACAGGGGTGAGCTCAACCCCGACGGCGCATCCCAGGACCCCCCCCCCCCCGAACAGCGGGAGAAGGAGAAGGGCAGCGGGGGGGCGGGGAACCCTGGGGTGGGGATCCCGTCTCACCGGGCTCTCGCCGTGGGGCCGT
>VZRI01005812.1:0-15950 GCA_013397515.1 Upupa epops | reverse complement strand
CCAGGCTCAACTGAATGTGCTGCTTGCAAATCTCTGTTGTTATGTGAGATGCCTCCTGCCCAGCGCACAGGGAAGCAGGTCAATTTCTGGCTCTTGCAAGCTTTTTCAAAGCTGTTCCTCAAGGTTTCATCCCTCAGAGGCGATTTTCACCTAGATCCCAAGAAGACTGTAGGCAAAAAATTGTGTTCCCAGGCTAAACTGGATGGGCTGCATTCCAATCTCTGCTGTTATTTGAGATACCTCCTGCCAGGCACGCAGGGAAGCAGGTCAATTCCTGGCTGTTGCTTGCTCTTTCAAAGCTGTTCCTGAAGGTTTCATCCCTCAGATGCTATTATCACCTAGGTCCCGAGAACACTGTGAGCAAACAACAGTGTTCCCAGGCTAAACTGGATGGGCTGCATTCCAATCTCTGCTGTTATTTGAGATACCTCCTGCCAGGCACGCAGGGAAGCAGGTCAATTCCTGGCTCATGCTAGCTTTTTCAAAGCTGTTACTGAATTTTACATCCCTCAGTGGTGATTTTCACCTAGATCCCAAGAATACTGTGAGCGAACGGCTGTATTCCCAGGCTAAACTGGAAGGGCTGCCTTCAAACCTCTGCTGTTATTTGAGATCCCTCCTGCCCCGCGCACGGGGAAGCAGGTCAATTCCTGGCTCTTGCTAGCTTTTTCAAAGCTGTTACTGAATTTTACATCCCTCAGTGGTGATTTTCACCTAGATCCCAAGAATACTGTGAGCGAACGGCTGTANCAAAGCTGTTCCTGAAGGTTTCATCCCTCAGACGCAATTTTCACCCAGATCCCGAGAAGACTGTGGGCAAACCACTGTGTTCCCAGGCTAAACTGAAAGGGCTGCCTTCAAATCTCTGCTGTTATTTGAAATGCCTCCTGCTCAGCGTGCAGGGAAGCAGGTCAATTCCTGGCTCTTACTTGCTATTTCAAAGCTATTCCTGAATGTTTCATCCCTCAGTGGCGATTTTCACCTAGATCCCGAGAAGTCTGAGAGCAAACAACTGTGTTCCCACACTAAACGGAAAGGGCTGAATTCAAATGTCTGCCATTATTTGAGATGCTTTCTGCCCAGCGCGCAGGGAAGCAGGCCAATTCCTGGCTCTTGCTAGCTTTTTCAAAGCTGTTCCTGAAGTTTTCATCCCTCAGAGGCAATTTTCACCTAGATCCCGAGAAGACTGTGAGCAAACAACTGTGTTTCCGGGCTAAAGTAAAATTGCTGCCTGCAAATCTCTGCTGTTATTTGAGATGTCTCCTGCACACAGTTCATGTAAGCAGCAGAATTCTGGGCACTTTCTTGTTCTTTAGGAGGTGCACCTAAATGTTTCATCCCTCAGAGGTGATTTTCCCCTGGAGACCCACAGTTCTCTGAGCAAATAATTGTGTTTCCAGGGTAAATTAAAAGTCCTCCAAATCTCTGCTGGCATTTTAGATGCCTCTTAGAACCAGTGAATACTTACTCCAGAATTCTGAGACCTTTCCTGTTATGTATGAGGTGTATGTGATTATATTTCATCGCTCACATGATACTTTTGCCTTAAGCTACCAAAGGTGAAGGGCAAACAACTGTTTCCACACTTTTCGCGCTCCAAATCACTGCTGTCACTTGATATGCCTCTTAGACAAAATTAAGATTAACACCAGAATTTGGGGCTTTGCCTTATATTTTGGAGCTGGTACTGACTGTTTCAACCCTCTAGTGGCTGTTATCACCCTAAGCCTGAGAACGCTCTGAGAAAACAGCTGTGTTTCCAGGCTAAAATAAAAGTGCTTGGCTGACATCACTTGACATCAAAATGACTCCACCGTTAGCTGTCATGTGCACCTGGCCCTGCCTGGTCTCCATGGCAATCAGACACTCTCGCTCTTGGCTGGCTGCCCTGCACCAGTACCAGCCCTGTGAGGTCTCCCTTTCCCCACTCTTTGTCTCACAGTGTGCTTTCCCTGTCACTGCCTTCATGCCATAATGCATCTTGCCAGTGCTGTGGGAACAGCTACCAGTAGTTACCTCTACAGGTCTAACTGGCTGCTTCTGGGAGTGAAAGTGCCCCAGTAGTAGCCACGATGGTTCCTCAGATAGCTGCCTGGGACCTTTTTAAACCAAGTGGGAAACTTTTCTCAGCAAGTGGAGACCTTCTTAGAGAGAGTGGGCAAGAATTTAAAGCCCATCAGAACCTTTTCAAAGCAGTGGCGACTTGGGAGGGGAGACCGACCCCCATGTATGCACAACCTCCTGTCAGGGAAGTGTAAATGCTGCTCTGGTCAGGCTGGATCAATGGGCCAAGGCTATTGTGTGATGCTGAACAAGGCCAAGTGCAGGATCCTGCTGCATGTGGGTCACGGGAACCTCATGGAAGGCTTCAGGTTCGGCCTCCAGGCCCTTCTCTCCAATCCGATTTGTCCTGTGCTGTGTCTTGAGATGTGTCTGTCAAAACACCACCCAGAGGTTTCACCAGTCACAGGACATGAAACTGAAAGCAGCAACATTTTCACAGCAAGTTGAGATCTTTCTGGAACAGGTGGGCATGTTTCTGATGCAGGTTAGGACTTCTTATCGAATGTTGGGACATTTTTAAACAGATTGTCTCTTTTCAAAGCATTTTGGGAGCTTTTTAAAGCACCCTGGGGTGTTTGTAAAGCAAGGGTCATTTGGAATCTTTTTAGAATTAATGGGGTCCTTTTGTCACAAGTTGGGATCATTTAAATCCAATTTGGAACCTTTTTACAGCACGTTTGGCCATTTTTACATCAAGGAGGGACCTTTTGAAAGCAAGAGAGCTCATTTTAGAGCAATCTGGGCCCTAATTCTAGCAAGTGGGGGTCTTTGTAATGTGTCTCTACCAACAAGTGGGGGTCTTTGTAATGTGTCTCTAATGTGTCTCTACCAACACAGAGTGGTAGTGCTATGCCCCCTGTCCCACTTTTATGCTGTTGCTGGGCAGAGGCCCTTTATGAGGTGGGCTGACATCACTTGACATGACTCCACCGTTAGATGTCATGTGCACCTCGCCCTGCCTGGGCTCCATGCAATCTACCAGCCCCACCCCAGGCTGGCTGCCCTGCGCCAGTACCAGCCCCTTGTTGCCACCATGGGTTGTCACCATGGGTTGCCACCAGGAAATGTATAAGCTCAAGAGCTGCTGGCAACCACATGAACACAGTGGTCCATGAAATACTTCATAGTCTGATGGAAGGACTCCACCCTTATACTCATCCTTTGCTTAAGAACAGGGCTCAGGTTGCTCTAAAATGCAACTCCCTTGCTTTCAAAAGGTCCCTCCTTGCTGTAAAAATGTCAAAACCTGCTGTAAAAAATTTTCAATTTTTATTTAAATGATCCCGACTGTATTGAAAATGGTCCCCTTTTGATTTAAATAGGTCCCAAGTCCCAAGTTGCTTGAAAAATGTCATCACTTGCATTAAAATGTCCCTGCTTGCTGCAAAAAGGTCTAAACTTGCTCTAAAAATGGTTCAAATTGCAACTAAAATAATGTTTTTAATGCATCATGTGACCTTTTTAAAATGAGTTCCATCATTTTCAAATAGGATGCTGTTTAAAGTTGGAGCTTGTTTTAAAAAAGGGGGATGATTTTAAAGGCAGTTGCGCTCATTTAAATGCTATTTGGAATCTTTTTCGATCAAGTGGGGTCTTTATTATAACAAGGTGGGACATCTTTGAAGCAAGAGGGGACCATTTCCTAGCCAGTTCGGATCATTTATCTGCTACTTGGAGCCTTTTTGGAGCAAGTTTGGCCATTTTTTACAGCAAGTAGGGGTTTTTTAAAGAACGAGACTTCATTTTAGAGCAACCTGGGCTTTAGTTCTAGCAAGCAGTTACCTTCGTACTGTACTGGGGACCTTTTTAATCCTCTAGCAAGTGGCCAGTTTTGTCGTTTTCAAACAAGCTGGGTTTTTTACAGGAATTTTGAACCTGATTAAAGAAGGAAAGGACCGTTTTCAAGCCTGTTATTTTGGAGCTGGAACTGACTGTTTCATCCCTCAGAGGCTTTTTTTGCCTTAAGCCCAAGAAGGCTCTGAGCAAACAACTGTGTTTCCATGCTGGCTCCAAATCTCTGCTGCCATTTGATATGCCTCTTAGACACAGTAGAGACTAGCACCAGAATTGTGGGACTTTGACCTGAGAAGGCTCTGAGACTGTTTTCAGGCTAAAGTAAAATTTTGCCTTCTCATCTCTGCTGCCATTTGATATGCCTCCTGGACGCAGTGCAGACTAGAACCAGAATTCTGGCGCTTTGCCTGTTATTTAGAAGCTGGGACTGTTTCATCCCTCAGAGGCTATTTTCACCTTAAGCCCAAGAAGGTTCTTAGCAAACAACTGTGTTTCCAGGGTAAAGTAAAAGTGCTGGCTCCAATTCTCTGCTGCCATTTGAGATGCTTCTGGACACAATGAAGACTAGCACCAGAATTCTTGGACTTTGCCTGGTATTTAGGAGCTGTAACTGACTGTTTCATCCCTTAGAGGTTATTTTCACCTTAACCCCAAACAGACCCTGAGCAAAAACCTGTGTCTAAGGTAAAAGCCCTGGCTATAAATCTGTGCTTCATTTTGATATGTGTCTTAGACACAATGAAGACTAGCACCAGAATTCTCGGAATTTGCCTGTTATTCAGGAGCTGTAACTGAATGTTTATTCCCTTAGAGGGTCTTCTCACCATGAATCCTTAGACACTCTGAACAAGCAAGTGTGTCTTATGGCTAAGGTAATCGTCCTGGCTCCAAATCTCTGGTTCCCTTTAATATGCCTCTTAGACATAGTGAAGGCTAGCACCAGAATAATGGAAATTTGCCTGTTATTCAGGAGCTGTAACTTACTGTTTAATCTCTTACAGGCTCTTCTTGCAATGGGCCCAAAGAGAACCTGAGCAGACAACTGTGTCTCGTGCCTAAGGTAAAAGTGCTGACTACAAATCTCTGCTTCCCCTTGATAGGCATCTTAGAGACAATGAAGATTAGCATCAGAATTCTGGGAATTTTCCTGTTATTCACGAGCTGTAACTCACTTTTTAATCTGTCAAAGGTTATTTTCACCTTAAGCCCAAACAGACCCTGAGAAACAACTGTGTCTCATTTCTATGGTAAAAGCCCTGGCTCAAAATCTTTGCTTCCATCTTAGACACAGTGAAGACTAGCACCAGAATTCTTGGAATTTCCCTATTATTCAGGAGCTGACACTGAATGTTCGTTCCTATAGAGGCTAATCTAGCCATTATTCTTAAACAACTCTGAGCAGACAGATGTCTCTCGAGGCTAAAGTAAAAGCCCTTGCTCCAAATCTCTGCTACTTTTTGATATACCTATTAGAGACAGTGATGACAAGCAGAAGAATTCAGGGAATTTTCATTATTCAGGAGATGATACTGAGAGTTTAATCCCATAGAGGCTATTTTCACCCTAAGCCTTAATTTGGATCTAAGCAAACAAATGTGTCTCGAGACTGAAGTAAAAGCCCTGGCTTCAAATATCTGCTGCCATTTAATATGCCTGGTAGAGACAGTGATGACAAGCACAAGAATTCTGGGAATTTTCCTGTTATTCAGGAGCTGTAACTGACTGTGTATTCCCTTAGAGGCTATTTTCGCCTTAAGCCTGAATTGAACCCTAGCAAACAAATGTGTCACGTGCCTAAAGTAAAAGCCCTGGCTCCAAATCTCTTCTGCCACTTGACATATTCCTAATAAAGAGTTTGAGTGGCACGAGAAGTCTGCATCTCATCAGCCATACCGCTTTTGGACTTGTGATGTTTGGGCACCACCTTATATCATATAGCTTAGAATTGCTGCCAATATGCATGTGTCCTTCCATATCAAGGTAGAGTCAGTGACCCCTATATGTACTCCCATTTTAGAGGATTTCTGTAAACAATGAAGAGCAGCGTAAGAAGTGAGGTGAAACATCACCCTTCGTGGAGAATAGGAAAATATTCACAATTTCACAGGATCCTTTGAAATGTGCAACAGCAGCACCTGGAGAGCAATTATATAACAGCAACACTAGGTGCTAATTGAACTCTGAAAGCTCTAGAGCAATATCTCTGCTGCCCTTTGAGATGTCCCTTAGGGAGACTGAGGAACAACAAGAGAATTTGGGACCTCATCTTCCATTCAGGAGTTGGCCATGGTATGTTTAGGCACTTAGAAGCTATTTCCACAAAATTTCTAAGTAGCTCAGTGAAAATATGTGTGTTATGTGACTAAGGTAAAAGAGGTGGAACTAAATTTCTGCTGACATTGGATACACTTCTTAAAGACAGTTGAGACCAGCACCAGAATTCTGGGAATTTGCCTGTTATTCAGGAGCTAATAGTGAATGTTTAATCCTGTAGAGGCTATTCTCACCGTCAGCCTTAATAGACCCTAAGCAAACAAATGTGTCACAGGCTTAAAGAAAAACCCCTGGCTCTAAATCTCTGCTTCTTTTTGATATGCTTCTTAGAGACAGTGATGACAAGCACAAGAATTCTAGGAATTTTCCTGTTATTCAGGAGGTGATACTGGGTGTTTAATCCCATAGAGGCTATCTTCATCATAAACCTTAACAGGCACTGAGCAAACAAATGTGTCTCAAGCAGCTTTTTCCATCATATGGAAACAAACATGTCACGTGGCCAAAGTACAATCCCTGTATCCTAATCTCTGCTTCCCTTTGATAAGTCTCTTAGAGAGAGTGAAGGCAAGCACAAGAGTTCTGGGAATTTACCCGTTATTCAGGAGCTGTATACTGAAAGTTTAATCCCCTAGGGGATATTTTCACTGTAATTCAAATACTCTGAGCAAACAAATTTGTCAGGAGGCTAAACTAACTGTCCAGGTTCCAAATCTCTGTTTGGCTTTGATAGGCCTCTTAGAGAGAGTGAAGGCCAACACCAGCATTCTGGGTATTTGCCTGTTACTCAGAAGTTGTAGACTGTATTATTAATCCCTTCAAGGCTATTTCCGCCATAAAACTTAGCAAAGTCAGAGCAAACAGCTGTGTCACGTGCCTGAAGTGAAAGTCCTGGCACCAAATCTCTGCTTCCGTTTGATAGGAGTCTTAGAGAGAGTGAAGACCAGCACCAGTATTCTGGGATTTGGCCTTTCATTCAGGTCCTGCAGGTTGAAGGTTTAATTCCATAGAGGCTATTCTCGCCTTAAGCCTTAATAGACTCTGAGCAAACAAATGTGTCTCGAGGCTAAAGTAAAAATCCTGGCTCCAAATATCTGCTGACATTTGATATACCTCTTAGACACAGTGAAGACTAGCACCAGAATTCTGGAATTTGCCTGTTATTCAGGAGCTGATACTGAATGTTCAATCCTATAGAGGCTACTCTCACAATAAGCCTTTATAGGCTCTGAGCAAACAAATGTGTCACGGGCTTGTCAGTAAAAGCTCTGGTGCCGCGATTGAGAGACGGAGACACAGCTTGATGCAAGCAAGTTGTCTAGTTTATTACAGAATCACCACATATTTATATAGTTTAAGGCATACACGCATTGTACTGATTGGTTAATCATTTTTGCAAGCATTTAAGTGTGCTGCTAAGGCAGAGTTGCTGATCAGGCGTCGTCCACATAATGGTCAGATAGTTATCTCGTGGCCACAAGCTGTTCTTTTCCTCAGGGCATAGACATCGTTATCGACCACAAGTTTCTTATCTCCCATGCTAGCCTGAGGTAAGTCCCTTAACAAGTATGCAACGTCTTGCAACACTTAATCTCATTCACACAGTAAATATTCAACAATCTAACTAAAACAAAGAGCTGACTCCTCAGCACTAAATTCAGGTTACACTACACTCTGGCTTCAAATCTCTGCTTCCTTTTGATAGGCCTCTTTGAGACAGGAAATACCAGCACTAGAATTCTGGTAATTTGCCTGTCATTCCGGAGTTGTAGACTGTATGTTTAATCCCATAAAGGCTGCTTTCGTCCCAAGCCTTAATAGTCTCTGAGCAAACCAATGTGTCACCAGGATAAAGTAAAACCCCGCCTCCAAATCTCTGCTTCCCTTTGATAGACCACTTAGAGGCAGTGCAGTACAGCGCCAGAATTCTGAGATTTGGTCTTTCATACAGGAGCTGTAGGTTGTGTGTTTATTACCATAGAGGCTTTTTTTGCCGTAATCTTTAATACAGTCTGAGCAAACAAATATGTCACGTGGATAAAGTAACATCCTGGCTCCAAATCTGTAATACTTGTACCTACACAGAGCAAATGTAGCCAGTAACACCAGCAACTGCCTTTCCAGTTGTGAAACTAAAGCCCAAGTAAGGTGGTTTTAATGTCTGTGCAGTGGGCAGAGTCCTGCTTTTTCCACTTTGCCCCTGCCCCACAACTGTTTGCTGTCATTGAAAGAGATTTCAGAATGAAGACTGCATATGTTGTCATGTTTTTGACTCTGAAAAGTAACACTGAGCTGGATCAACTCAGAGAATCTCAAAGCTTTCTGAAACAAGTTTTGAGGGATCCTCTATAGTGTTCTGTTAGGATCGGAGGATACACAGAAAATAAAGATCATTTGGGCTATACTGTTTGGGCTTTCATGATTTGAACAGTGATGCCAGGGAGCAGGACCCCATTTTAAAACTCCTTTGGGGTTAAAAGGCTATAGATCTGTTTTGGAAAACTTTTTGTTTACTTCACAAAGTGGCAGATATTGCAGCCACTCCTGCAGCTCCATCCATCTCTTACAAGTTCACCTCTCCCTCATGGTTCTCCACAGTTCACAGCTGAGCTGTCTAGCTGTCCTGCCTTATGCAATATTCCCAAAGGATTGAAGTCCTTACCCATTTCTATAGCGGATTGTTTTCTCTTGTAACTGAGACATCAAACCCTTCATTTGCTCCTAATGCTATGGGAGACATGGCATGCTTTTTCACAGAATCACAGGCTCACTGCAGTCGGAAGGCACCTAAAAAGACCAGCAAGTCCAACCCCCCTTGACCCCCCAACAGCCTGGCACCACCCTGGCACAGTAACTGACTTGGATAATAAAAGCCTAGGATACCAAATATATGTATTGGTTTTGTATGCGACACAAATTGACTTTCTATGTGCTTTGTATGGGCTACCAATGGGTTTATCTGGGCTATGTATGGTTTACCAATTGGATTTATGGGCTTTGTATGAGCTACCAATTGGATTTGTATTGGGCAACCAATCGGTTTGTATTGGGTTCAATTGTTGTTGTATGGGCTTTGTTTGTGCTATCAATTATCTGTGCTATGTATGGGCTACCTATTGTCTTGGTATTCCTACGAATGGGATTTATATGGGATTTAAACGGGGTACCAATGGACATTTTATGGGCTACCAATGGGCTTTCTATCAGCTTTGTATGGGTTGCAAATTGTTTTTGTATGTGATTTGAAAGGGCTACCTATGAGCTACCAATGAACTTCATATTGGCTACCGATTGGCTTGGTATGGACTTAGTATAGGATGCCAATGGTGTTTGTATGGATTTTGTATGGGCTACCACAGGGCTTTCTTTGTGCCACCAATGGGTCTGTAAGGGCTATTTATGGGCCACCAGTGTTTTTTTGTGGGCTATGGAAGGGCTCTGTATGGGATACAAATTGGCTTTCTACAGGCTTTGTATGGGTTGCCAATGGGCATTGTATGGGCTACTAATGGTTGTTTATGGGCTGTGTATGGGCTACCAATGGGGTTTGTATGGGCAATGGAAGCACTTTTTATGGGCTTCCAATAGGTTTTGTATGAGGTACCAATGGATTTTGTATTGAGTATTTAATGGATACAAATTGGCTTTTTATGGGTTTTGTATGGTCTACCAATGGGCTTTGTATTGGCTACCAATGGGCTTTGCACAGGCTAGCAATCGACTTTGTATGTCCTTTGTATCTGGTAACAATGAGATTTGTATGTGCTACCAATGGACTGTGTATGGGCTGCCAATAGAATCTGTATGGGCTTTGCATGGGTTACGAATGGGCTTTGTNCTACCAATGGGGTTTGTATGGGCAATGGAAGCACTTTTTATGGGCTTCCAATAGGTTTTGTATGAGGTACCAATGGATTTTGTATTGAGTATTTAATGGATACAAATTGGCTTTTTATGGGTTTTGTATGGTCTACCAATGGGCTTTGTATTGGCTACCAATGGGCTTTGCGCAGGCTAGCAATCGACTTTGTATGTCCTTTGTATCTGGTAACAATGAGATTTGTATGTGCTACCAATGGACTGTGTATGGGCTGCCAATAGAATCTGTATGGGCTTTGCATGGGTTACGAATGGGCTTTGTATGTGCTTTGTATTGGCAACTAACGGGCTTTTCATGGGCTACCAAAGGAAAGCTTTTGATGTGCTTTGTCAGGGTTTCCAGTAGGCTTGGAATGGGCAACCATGTGATTTGTAGAGGTTTGGTGTGGGCCATCGATGGACTCTGTATGGGCTAACAATGGGCTTTGCCTAGCTTATCAATTTTGTTTTTATGGGCTTTATACTTGCGACCAATGGGCTTTGTATGGGCCTCCAAAGGGCTTTGTATGGCCTATNTAGAATCTGTATGGGCTTTGCATGGGTTACGAATGGGCTTTGTATGTGCTTTGTATTGGCAACTAACGGGCTTTTCATGGGCTACCAAAGGAAAGCTTTTGATGTGCTTTGTCAGGGTTTCCAGTAGTCTTGGAATGGGCAACCATGTGATTTGTAGAGGTTTGGTGTGGGCCATCGATGGACTCTGTATGGGCTAACAATGGGCTTTGCCTAGCTTATCAATTTTGTTTTTATGGGCTTTATACTTGCGACCAATGGGCTTTGTATGGGCCTCCAAAGGGCTTTNCAATGGGCTTTGTATGGGCTTCCAAAGGGCTTTGTATGGCCTACCAATAGTTTTTTGTGTGATTTGTATGGGCTACCAATGGGCTTTCAATGTGCTTCATATTGGTTTGTATTGGCTACCAATGGGCTTTCTATTGGCTACCATTTGGATACCAATGGGCTTTATTTTGGCTTTGTATGGGCCACAAATGGGCTTTCTGTGGGCTACAATTGGCTTTCTACAAATTACCTATGGGCTGCGCATGAAATTGGTATGGGCTACCAATGGGGTTTATATGGACTACAAATATGCCTTCTGTGGGCTTTGTATTCACTACCAATGGGTTTGTACGAGCTACCAATGGGATTTGTATTGAGCTACCAATGGGGGTTCTGTGGACATTATATGTGGTACCAATCTATTTATCTGGGCTATGTATGGGCTACCAATTAACTTTTTATGTGCTTTGTATGGGCTACCAATAGGATTTGCATTGGTCGACCAATGGGCTTTGTATGGTCTTTGTATGCCTACGAAAGGGCGTTGTATGGCCCCAAATGGGATTTGTATGGGCTACCAATGGGCATTTTGTGGGCTGCCAATAGGGTTTGTATGGGCTTTGTAGGGGCAACCAATGGGATTTTCATTGGCAGCCAATGGGCTTTGTGTGGGATACCACTGGGTTTTGTATGTACCACCAATTGGCTTTAGGGGATACCATATGGCTTTTTCAAGGGCTTTGTATGAGCTACAAATGGGGTTTGTATGGGCTACCAATGAGCTTTGTATGCGCTTTATATGGGCTACCACTAGGCTTTGTACGAACTTTGCATGGGATTTGTATGAGCTAATAAAGGGCTTTGTATGGTCTACCAATAGTTTTTTACGGGATTTGTATGGGCTTCCAATGGACTTTTTATAGGCTACCAATGAGATTTGTATCATCTTTGTATGGGTTGCAAATTGGCTTTGTATTTTATTTGTATGGTCTACTAATGGGATTTATATTGGGTTGACTATAGGCTTTGTATGCCCACGAAAGGGCTTTATATGGCTACGAATGGTCTTTGTATGGGCTACCAATGGGCATTGTGTGGGCTGCCAATAGGGTTGGTATGGGCTTTGTAGGGGCAACCAATAGGATTTCTGTTGGCTGCCAGTGGGCTTTCTGTAGGCTTTTTATAACACATCAATTGGTTTTGCATGGGCTACCAATGGGCTTTATTCGTGCTAGCAATGGGCTTTGTATGACCTACCAATAGGATTTGTATGGGCTTTGTATGAGCTACCAATTGGTTTTATATGAGTTTCCAATGGGCTTTGTATGGGATACAATTGGGGTTTGTATGGGTCACCAATTGGCTTTATGAGATACCATATGGCTTTTTAAGGGCTATGTATGAGGTACAAATGGGGTTTGTATGGGCTACCAATGAGCTTTGTATGTGCTTTATATAGGCTAGCACTGGGTTTTGTAAGAACTTTGCATGGGATTTGTATGGGCTACTAATGGGCTTTGTAAGGGCTACCACTGAACTTTGTATGGGCTACCAATTGATTTGGTACATGCAACAATGTGATTTTTATGGGTTGTGTATGAGCTACCAATGGGCTTTGCTTGNGGGTGGGTCACTGGTATATAAGTGTACGCCACGTGATAATAAACGCCATTTTACTGACATCACATTGATGGGCACCTCGGTGAATGGTCAAGCTCAAGGTCCCCCATAGGAAAACGAACAGATCATGTAATGTTCACTGCAACATGTGGTGTGAGATTTTTTTGAGCTAGACAGCTGGGAAGGGATCTGTGTGAAGAGTGGGAGTGGTGTTGCAGTTCTTTATTACTATTACACATCTGGTGTTCAACCTTTTCACTCCATGAAATCTAAATTCGGAAGACTATGAGGATAAAGAAAATGCTTTAAAAAGCATTTAAAAGGCAAAAATGCAAGCACACAGGAGTTAGGAATCTGTGGGATCAAGCGCTTGTGAAAAGGTGGCCTCCCCCCAGGGATGTGTGTGGGACCTGTGTATTAGCTTGCAAACAAGGCCACAGACAGCTAGGGAAGGTGAAAGCCAGTGGGATGCTCTGCAGAAGGATTGCCCTTCAAGAGCAATGGTCATGGGTGGCTCACTCTGCTAGATCTGAAAGATGCATTCTGGGCTTGCCCCTTAGCTGAGGACAGTAGGGATTGGTTTGCTTTTGAATGGAAAGACTTGGAAACAGAGAGGAGACAGCAGCTAAGGTGAACCAAGCTATCCCAGGGATTTAGGAGTTTCTCAATTTCTTTTGGACAGGTTTCAGAGGAGAACTTAGAAATATTCCAGGTCACTCTGGGAATCCAGGTTTTACAAACTGTGGGTGATCTTTTGGTATCTGGACCAACAGAAGAGACTGTGAGGACAGCGTCAATTGATGCCTAGAAAGGAATGACAATTTGTTCCAAGGAAGTGAAATCTTTGGGACATTTCATAAGCAAAGGGAAGCTGAAATCAGCCCTGGTAGGATTATGGGAGTGCTCTCTTAGCTACTGCCCAAGACAAAGTTGTCTCTGTCCCNTCTTAGCTACTGCCCAAGACAAAGGGAGAAACTAGGAAACTGCTCGGACTTGTTGGTCACTGCAGGCCATGGCTGGAGGAATACACACAAGCCATGAGAATTTTGTATAAGAAATCGTTACAAGAAGGACCGGTTTGTTGGACAGAGACAGAAAAAAAACAGATAACGGAGCCGAAAAAAAAGTTAATTACAGCTCCAGTACTGGGGCTTCCGTCTTTACACAGAGCATTTTATCTGCTTGTGGGTGCAGGGAATGGAGTGGTTCATGAAGTGTTGGCTCAGAGCTGGGGAGGGCAGAGGAAGCCAGTGGTTTGTCTTTCAGGACTGTTAGATCCTGTGGGTTGGGTATGGCCGATCTGTTTACAGGGAGTAGCTGCCACTGTGGTTTTGGTAGAAGTACAAAGTTGACATTTGGAAGTACCATTATTGTACAGACTCCGCATGCAGTGAGGAGCATATTGAGTCAGACAGCTGGGAGGTGGTCAACAGGCTCCAGGATATTGAAACATGAAGCAATACTGATGGATCAGACCAATCTCACTCTGGTGACAGATAAAAACACAAATCCCTCACAGTTTCTCTATGGGGAGAATGTGCAAGAGCCCAAACAATCATGTTTGGGTTTTATTGACTATCAAACAATAGGAAGAGAAGATTTACTGCATGAACCTCTGCCTTACAGGGAAGAATTATTCATTGACAGATCCTCTCATTACTTGGAATGGAAGAGAATATCAGGTTTTGCAATTATGAATGGGAAAAAAATGGTAGTGTTGGAAAAGAGAATTCCATGATGGGTGGTCTGCACAGATCTGTGAGCTCTATGTCCTGAAAAGGTGTTGATATATTTAAAAGATATGAAGGGGCAGTGTACACAGACTCAAATTACGCATTAGTTGTTGTTCACGCATTTGGGAAGATAGTGCAAGAAAGGGGGCTCATAAATAAGAAGAGGTAGAAGCTAATACATGGGCAACTGATCAGTGACAGTTTATAAGTTCTGAAGCTCCCTGCAGAAAGTGCAATTGTGCACATCAGGGGACATCAGTGGGAACATCCATAGCAATAAGGGGGAATAATTTAGCAGGTCAGGCAGCTAAAGAAGCAGCTACAGAATCCACAGCAGCAGTGTTATTGGTAGTGACACCAAGAGATCATGAAAATTCAGTTCCAAGTTTCACAGAACAGAAATAAAATTATCTACTTAAAATAGGTGGGAAGGGTCCAGAAAGGAAATGGACTTTACCAGATGGAAGACAGAAGTTAAACAAGGCATTATCATAAGAGATCCTATCATTCATGCCTCAAAAAACACCCTAGGTAGCCCAAGCACTTTGTGACCATTTCCTTAGACAATATGGGTGTGTTGGTGTACACACTGTGGCTAAACAATTATTTGATCGATGTCTTATTGTGTCAAAGGATAAAGAAAAAGGTAATGAGAGAAAAAGTAGCTGGGGGACAGAAGTTAGGTACATGGCCCTTTCAAAGCCTCCAGGTGGATTTCACAGAGCTACCCACACCCCCAACCCTCCCCCTCCCCAAAGGTGGAGATACCTGTTGGTGTTAGTAGATCACCTTACTCATTGGGTAGAAGTAATCCCTACATCAAAGGCAATGGCAACTGTGGCATCCAAGGTGTTATTGGAAAACATTATCCCCAGGTATGGATGAATAGAAAGAGTGGACTCAGAGTGAGGAACACATTTCATTCAAAAAAATCATACAGCAACTCTCTAAAGCCCTAGGGATCAAAGGGGCATGGCACACCCCCTGGCCTCCTCAGAGGTTTGGAAGAGCAGAAAGAATGAACCAGACTTTAAAACAGACTCTGACTGAATTAATGATTGAGACCCAGATTTCTCAGTCTAATGCCTGCCCGTGACCTTACTAAGAGTTCATACTCAGCCATGAAAAGACCTGGGAATTTCCCCTTATGAAATGATGCTTGGGTTCTCATACATGAAGAGAGATATCGTTACCTCTCATGCAGGAGACCAGTAAGGAAGTATTTTATAACAATTGCTGACACCTTGACAAAACTGAGAAAGGGTTTCTGCCTCAAACCATGCCTTTGGATTCTAATAGCCACAATGCAAAACTAGGTGATTGGGTATTGATAAAAGTATGGAAAGATCAATCATTAACTCCCAATCAGGAAGGTCTATTTCAGGTGCTGTTAACCACTGAGTTAGCAGTCTGAGCACACAAGAAGGGCTGGACCAACATCTGTCAGGTTGAAGGACCAGCGAAGAAGCCTCAGGAGTGGATCATGGTGCCATCTACTGACCAAGTGCAAGTCACCCTCAAGAGAACAAAGTAATTTAGTTGAAGGAGATGAAAGAGGATTCTTAACTGGTAACTTGGACTGGATTCAGAGGTAACACAGGATTTACCTATCTGCAGCACAGAGGAGCACAATGAATTGGCAGACAAGCATCAGAGTGCTCTCTGACAACAAACTACAGACATTTTGGGTTGGACTGGGTGTTGTTAGAAAACCTACCTAATAGGACAATACTCCATTTCAAGTGCATGAAAAGTGGGGTTAGCTTGTGTAAGTGTGAAGTGCATGACTAGAGGTGTTACTGTGCC
>VZRI01005811.1:156711-183424 GCA_013397515.1 Upupa epops | reverse complement strand
TTTCATAATGTGTAACAGTGACTCAAGGCTACTTGAAAATAGGACACTCCCTCCTATATTTCAGAGTAGAGTGCTAGATTTTCTTGTTTCTTTAGCTTGTTGAAAGAGCACATACTACTTTATTCCAGATGGACTGGCTGCCTTAGCAAAATGTCATCCGAAGTCTTGAAAGCTTGCCAAAACCACAACTTGTATGAAATATTTACTTTGTAAAGTGTTAGACAATCTAGACATGGACACTTCCAATTAGAGATGGGAACAAAGACTGAGCTGGAGAGAGAATACTTCTCTTTTTTATGAAGATCACATGTCTGCATGAAAAATGGTCCTGTAGAAGTAAGGTGTGGTAATCTGTAGTCATTTATTATGATAAAGTTGATAAGAGTAAAACCTCTTTTTATGACTGAAAGTTGGTTTGTTATTGGAAGGATGGTTTGAATGTATCACCCTATTAATTAACCTGAGTTCCATAATGGAGCTGGGCTTTCTGCTACATACGAAAAGGTTTGAGCATTATATTTGCAGTGCCTCTACTTATATATTATAGTATAAAGAGTATAATGTAGTAAGAGATATTTTAATCGTATCACTGAAGTACTATATTGTATCCATGCCAGAAAAAGAGTGTTTTTATTTCCATCTCTCATGTACTTACAGTAGTTACTTCTTATTTAATTAGAGAAGTACATCACCAAATAGTACAGAATAACTGATGATTTTTTCCTCCATGCCATGTTTTGTGAGGGTTTTTGTTTGCTTTGTTTCCTCCTTAGTAATCTGAATGCTAGATTGCTCTGCTTATTTGAAGTCTTAACCCCATTTCATGAGTCTGCCAAGTATATCCATCATTTTCCTGTTGACAATTTATTTTAAGGAGCACTTGAGTAATTTATCTTTGTGAATAATTGCTAATCAAAATTTTCACAGGTTTCATAAGCTGATGAAACTGTGAAAGAAAGTTAGGATTTTCTTTACTTTTTGTTTCATTTATATCTAAACAGCAGCAGATGCTGGCAGACATTTCCATGCACTGGTAAAAAAGACATTTTTAACAATTAATTCAAAGATTCATGTATATATTTGGTAGATGTCTATACCCAAATTCTTACAGACTTCATGCTAGTGATCAATTCTTTCGGGGCTTTCATGAAAAACAAATAAGTAGGAGACAAAATACTTGTACGAAAATAACACAGTGCCAGCCATGATGTGCGACTTGGTCTAGGTGATCCTGCTGTGGTAGGGGGATTGGACTAGATGGTCTTTTGAGGTCCCTTCTGATCCCTAATGATTCTATGATTCGCTACTATTATAAATGTGTTGTGGAATTTTTATTCTGATAAAGAGCAATTTGGTATCAAATGTTTGTGTAAAATACACTGAGTGCAATGGATCAAAGGAAACAATAATAAAGCAAAAGACATTTGAAAACTTGTTGCCAGGTGTTGGTGTTTAGGGTTGTTTCATTTTTATAATGCCAAGAAGAAAATGCCAATTGATATGGCACCAACATTTACTACTATTATAAATGTGTTGGCTATTTCCTGTTTAAATGGCTTCTAATGACCACACATTTGTGTTGAAGTTAATAGTTTTAACGAATAACGAATATAAAAAGAACTTGCATGCTTTCTAACACTCTCTAATAGTTCAGAAGGCTGTGGTTAGTTGTTCCTCTTTTAAGTACTGAGGCCAACATACCACATTAGCTGCTTTTCTCTCTACAGTTATCTGCTCCCAGAAGGAAATCAAAAGACTTTGCATTTCTGCAACATTTTCCATTTTATTCTTTCCTTAAACAGCTCTATGTACAGCATACAACCTCTCTTTGTACCACCATTTTTTAGTCTAATTCCTTTTTGAAAAGGCCTTAACCATAGTCTCTTCCTCAGTAGCTTTGTGCTCAACAACAAAAGAAAGAACAAGCTAAAATAGTTTGTTCTTAGTGTACCTCATTGGTTCTTGTTACAGGCTGATTCAAGCAAAGACTTTCTCTCATGCTTTGTCAGGAGTTCATGGGCATAGCCTACCACTGTTCTCAAGGTTGTTATGAGGCTAGGATGGCTATCCCTGACACTTTTTATTTGTACTTATTTCTTCCTGCTGTCACTGAGGTGCATTGATGGTGACTTTGCAGTGGTTATTGCTCTTAATTGAGACTGGAACAATGCAGCTATGTCTTGACCAGCTTCAAGTTACCTTGTGTCCTTTTGGAGTGGGTAGTAGTAGTTATCACCTTTAGGGATGAATTTCCTCTGTCTGAACAGAGACAGCAAATACTTGGACAATGCACTTACAGTTTATGCTTGGCTGCTATTGACTACAGTGCTTTAGTGGGCTGTTTCCTGTGTTAAAACACAATGAACAGCTTGGTTCACCCAGGGAAAACCAAAGGGGACCAGAACAAATTAAAAGTCTTGAAGAACTGGGCTTATAAAAATGTATGAAAGTATTTTGCCTTTCCTTAAAGTCCCCAGAAGTCATATATCACAGTATTAAAGGGGGTATGATAGACCCTTGTCGAGCACATGCCCTATTTGTGGAGCAAACTATATAGGGTTTTAAAACAGAAATAGATATTGAGGTTACTTGAAAAGCATTGCTTTCACAATTAATTATGAATAAAAAAGTTACTATAATGTCAGTCAGATACAAAGTGAAAATGAAATGCCCAAGCAAACCTTCACGTGAATTCTCTGCTGAAGGCTGCTTTCCTCCAGTCTTACATTAGCACAGTATTTCATACTTAAAATATACTTAGATATGAAATGTGAGCTTTTACACATCGATTTATTTTCTTCACAATGAGGAAAAAACCTGAAACCTCTTAATCTTATAGCCATGTCCTTAATTTTTAGTGTAAGCATTGAGTCAAGTTTGGAAATCTATAGCTTAGAGCTAAAGACCGAGAAGACAAGGGTATTGAAAAATTACCAGAACTGGTCCTTGTACTATTGTGATCCATGCCATTCTAATGGAGCTCTGTATTTAGAGAAAAATGTGCAAGGGTGATCCCACTGGGGTGCTCAGAGATCTCAGGGGCTGAAAGTGTGACCTAGAACGTAGAGTTCCAAAGCAGTAAACCATAAACTTACAGAAACAGAAAATAAAGCAGTATCTGTGTTCGCTAAGCAGCTGCAGTTGTTTTGAAGAAGGACCTCTGTTTTGTTTTGTTTCTTTTTCAGTGCACAGGAAATGTAAGATGTACTATTTGCTCCCTAGACTTAGCCTGAAAGACTGCTGAAACCGTTAAAGAGGGAGCAAGAGTGGCCTCTTGGGGAAAGGAAGAAATGTCAGGTGGCCTGTGCAGGGCTTGCTGCCACTTGGACATTAAGTAGACTGTTACCAAGCCCAGGAGAAAGAAATATGATGGCAAAAATATGGTTTATTTTATAATCACTTTGACGTTCCTCTATTTAAAAGCATTTGTATGACTAATTTTCCTCTTAATAGGCCAGCCCATGAAGTCAATGAGCAATTGATTACACATTTGTAGAGTGCTCCTTGGGGAAAGTCCAGTACCTTTCTGTAAGACCTGTGTTTTATTTTTATGTGGGAAAACACTATTGTTTGTAGTATATTAACATTCAGGCAGCCCATGAACCTCTTACCTTTTCATATGATCTGATCACAACTCTTATCTAAGTGGTAATATGAGCCTATACTTAACCTGTTAATTATTTGCATGTAATGCACTTCCATGTTTATCTCTCAAAGAAGGGTATTTCTTGAAGAGAGATGGGTTTTTACTGCCTAGTTGATATTAATATAAATTTAGTATGTATCTTTACTAGCTAAAGAGTGGTGAAGTTGGCCTCCAATTATGTGTTTTGCAAGTTTAATTTCCAGAGCATTAGTGTATTTAAATAATGCATATATTAGCAGGCATCATTACTGATTCATCTTTTATTGTTTAATGATGGGAAATACCTATTTCCTACCTTCAGCAGTGCTGTAGTCTACTGTTTGTCTTGCTCCAATATGTTAGACACACAGTTCCTGACATCTCACTTCTGGTAAATGGTCTGAATTTCTGCTGAGTAGAGAGAATCAGTCATTACTAGTGCAGTCCTAAAAACAACTCTCAACAATATTTTCTGGTTTGTTTTTCTTTTTTGTAGTGTGAGGAGAAAACGCATCCATCTACAGTATAGATGCTGAAAAATACTGGGTTTATTTTCTTTTATTCTCATGGCCAATCCCAAGTTTTAACAGGATGGTGCTTCAGTCCTGTTCTTCCAACACCTTCAGGTTCATTCTCAGTATTTCTTTGCTTAAAATAACATGGGTACTCAGAAAATGTACTTTACTTATTTTAAAAGCTATATGGTGATAACATTTAAGAGTGCAAGTGTACAGGGCTGTTAGGTGTCAAAAATAAATGACAGTTAAATGTTGAGGGGAAAAAACTTACACTTTTTGATGGAATTGAGTGACCCCTCAGCAAGTTTGCTAATGACACCAAGCTCTGTGGTGTGGTTGTGTCTCGGTATGCTGGAGGGAAGGGGGGCCATCCAAAGGGACCTGGAGAGGTGGGCCTGTGCGAACTGCATGAAGTTCAACAAGTCCAAGATCCTACATCTGGGCTAGGGCAATTTCAAGCAGAGTGGGTGGTGGATGGATTGAGAGTAGCCCTGAGGAGAAGAACTGGGGGTTGTTAGTACATGAGAAGCTCAACATGAGCCAACAATGTGTGTGTGCAGCTCAGATATCTGGGGTTGCATCAAGTGTCAGTAGTAGATCAAGGGAGGGTCTGTGAGGTAGGTCCCTTTTAACTTAATTCATTTTATGATGCTCTCTATGCTGCTCTCTCTTTAGACTGTTTTTTTTGCCAGCCCATACACTGCTTGACCTCAAAAAAAGTCTCCACAAGTCCAAACTGAAGAAAGGTTTAAGAAGTAGACTTAAAAACATTACTTTTATTTCAATTCTATCTTTATAAATTACCTTTACATTAGTTTGGTTTCAAAAAAGGGGAATTATTTACATGCAGTCCTTTACCAGTTGTTTGGGATTAACAATTCTTAACCACCTTGTCTGGCAAAATTAAAAAGTATTCTATTTCTTCTTTCTTGAGGAACTTAGAAAGGGTTCTTGCAGGTCTATAGAGGTCTGCAGATTTGCCTTTTATTGACTTAATCTAGACTTTGTGCTAAAACCTCCTTTGTTAGATTCAGCCAGATGGCAAATGACAGCATAGTCTTAACAATCCTCCCCTCTCCCCTCTTCTTTTAATTGCACTTTGTGTATTCATTTCAGTGTAAATTTGTACTATTTACATGCAAGTTCAGTCAGGGTCTCTGCTTGCCCTGGAGTTGGATGTTTCTCCATATGGAGCAGGAGAAATGTGTCATTTGCAATCCCATTAGTATTAAACTAGGGTTGAGCAACAGCTTTTTTTCACAACTTTCTGAGGAACAATGACCCTACGCCTGTATTTCACAATCACACATCCCTGGACAACAACACAGGGTTTTTGCCATGGATAGCAGGCATCCTTTCCAAGAGGCATTTTAGGTCAAAAATCTGTTATTTTCAAAGTGATTTATACTAGCAAGATATCAGTTCTGAAAGCAGCTCTAAATTATGTCTTAGCAAAGAATTGTGAAGCCCCATGCTTGGTTCCCTGTACTGTATCATTGTCCATAAAGAAGCACCTAGTCATAGCTGCTTCCCGTTTTAGTGATTTTTACCTGACTTGCAATCTGCTTTCTGGTTCTAAGTTATAAATTTGTGGTGAGACATAGATAATCCTGGTGCTTTAAAGAGCAACAAGAGCATCTGCCTGGTGTGATGAGACAAAGCTGGATGGAGTTGCCAACACCCCAGCAGACTGCTGCTGTTCAGCGAGACCTGGACAGGCTAGAGAGCTGGGCAGAGAGAAATGGAATGAGGTACAACAAGGGGTAGTGTAGAGTCTGGCATCTGGGCAAGAACAACCCCAGGGACCAGGATAGGTTGGAGAGCAGTTTAGGAGAAAGGGACCTGGGAGTCCTAGTGGACAGCAGGATGACTATGAGCCAGCAATGTGGTCTTCTGGCCAAGAGGGCTAAGAGCATCCTGGCGGGGATCAGAAGAGGGGTAGTTAACAGATCAAGAGAGGTCCAGTGTAGAACAACGAAGATGATGAAGGAAGTAGAACACCTCTCTTATGAGGAAAGGCTGAGGGAGCTGGGTCTCAAGCTTGGAGGAGAAGAGGCTGAAGGGTGACCTCATGAATGNGCTGGAATAGAGGAGGTTCCTTAGAAATCAGAAGTGAGGATGAAGGAGTATTGGAATAGGCTGCCCGGGGGTGTGTGTGTGTGTGTGTGGAGACTCTACTTCTCTGGAGATGTTCAAGACCTACCTACATGTCTTCCTGTGTGACTTGGTCTAGGTGATGCTGCTGTGGCAGGGGGATTGGACTAGGTGATCTTTCGAGGTCCCTTATGATTCTATATGCAACACTTTAAGAACATTTCATATATGCTTATATGTAAAGGCGTTTGTATGGTGGGGGTGCAAGGGAGTGTCCAAGACACTCAAAATATCTTTGGTGAAATGACCAATCATTCCTCCCTTGTGTTTGTTTTTCTTTTTTGGGAACAATGCACATAAGATGGATTAATTTTTTTAAGATCAACATCTGTTTTTTT
The DNA here is from genome assembly GCA_013397515.1 of Upupa epops. Lineage (NCBI taxonomy): Eukaryota > Metazoa > Chordata > Aves > Bucerotiformes > Upupidae > Upupa > Upupa epops. Next base: position 176,789 of record VZRI01005811.1, on the reverse strand, counting down.
GAATGCAGTGCCTGACATTTTCAGTAAATTTTAACATAAATGGAAAAGGGAAGACACTGCAATGATGGATTGATGTTGCTTTCCTGACCAAGCTTGGCAGTTAGACTGTATTCCTGTTGTTTTTTTTCTTGGCAAGCAGAACAGGGAAACCTTAAATCCTGCAGCTGTGATAATAAGAGACAATACTAAGTAGCTGTCATGTAGTTTTCAAATAGTATTTTCTTAATCCTCGTATCTGACTCTTCCCATTGATGCTGTAGGTGGATACCCATGTTCTGCGCTTGTTCATGCTTTGGTTTTTCTGCACTCCACACATCAGAAACTATGAATCCCTTGTACAATTTCTGTCAGTTCTTGCTCTGCTAAAAATATTTAGATAGGAGCAGCCAGACTGCTGCAGCCTAAGGAGGGCCTTCTCACCTCAGTGAACAAATTCTCACAGAAGTCGTATCTTGAGATCTTATGGTTGCATATTTTTTTTCAAACTGGTGTTTTGGCGTTGGTTTAAAAATAAAGATTCATCCATGTAGATAAGAAGCTTTAACTCAATACAGAAATGTATCTGCTTAAATCTTAAGTGAAAAGTAGTCTCAGTTTTAATCCTCTCAAGCAGTGTAGCTGTTCATGCTAATTAACACAGTTTAGCATCCAGTGTTGCAACTTATTTCTTCTTAGATTTTCACGCAAAGTATGATATTTTTCTAGGTGAATTGCTAACAAATGTGTGCTATTAATAGATAGAGATGTAAGTATTTATTTAGCAATTTGCATTCTGCATAAACTAGGAATATTTCCGATTTTATTATGCAACTTCCATTACATCACCATCTCTAATATTATGCTGTGATATTAGCAGTTTGATGTCTAAATTGAGTTACTTTATGCAAAGTAAACACATATAAAACTTTTTAGAATACATCTTTGCTGCACTCTATCACTTATTTAAGACGTATTCTAATGCAATGAATGCAGTCTGTATAAGCCATGCCCTATAGGAATGATAAGGAATGTATTTATTATGTATGTTTATAGGACAATATGCTTCAATCTGAAGGATTGACATTCCCTACAAAAAAAACCCCCAGCCCTTAATGTTGTCTGGAGAAACTGATAAGAAGCAGTTTGAATTTTCATCAGATACCTGAGCAAAGACAAGCAATAAATACTCTTCTGTAAAGAAAAATGGTGGGAAACAAAGGCCTACTTACAGCTCCACCAGTTCATGTTTTTCCTTTCTAGTTCATGAGAAGTATATTTAGGCATCATATTAGTCTGTACCTTGGTAGTATCAAGCCATAATATTTTGCTGCACTATGAAAAGAAAAATGACAATAATAATAAAGATAATTTAAGTAGGACCCACAGAATATAAAAGATTTCCTCTTGTTAATGCAAGAAAATGCTTTGGATTGATTGTGAGGAGGGTGACAGCATGACATGAGAGTTCTTTAGTAAATTCAGGTGATTATATCTACTCGACATTCTCCTGACCACAGAATTTGGCTGACAGCTGGACAACACAGCTCTCTATTTGTGACTGAGCAGATTGCATTTGGGACTCACCGAAAACAAATATTGATCAAATAATGAAACTTCATATTCTGGGGCATTATAACTTCTGAAGAATGATCTCATTCTGTGGACCTCTGTGTTACTTTGGAAGTTCATAATTCCAGTAGTATAGAAAATAAAAGTCCTTGAGGTGAAGTAGTATTTGTAGATTAAACATATGAACGGTTTTGGGCTTTTACTAATAAAACGTTCTTTAGTTTCAGTAATAGCCAGGCGTCATTTCCTAATTACAATCACGGGCTGCTGAACTTCAGTGCAAGTGTTTACTGTGAGTTTTAATAGCTGGCTGCATCTACTTTTGTGTTGTGCAATTCTAAGGCTTCCAATGGGAGTTTATGACATTTTTATTACTTCTTTCCAGATTGTTTATTAGTTTACTGACATTTTACTATTGTATATTTCAGAGGAAAACACAGCTCAATATATTTCTAAGAAATCAAAGAACAAACAGGCTTGAGAAATAGTTACTGAACGCCATAAAACATCCTTTAAAAAGCGTTATATTGCTCTGGCAATTAAAATCCCACATGCAAAAAGTCGCTGAAAGCTGGGCTTACAAACACTGCATAAGATGGAAGTGCTTGCCTGTGTTGTAAAGAACAGTGAAAGTTAGAAAAAAACTCAGTTCTTTTATCTTCCAAGGTAATAGTCCATGGTTGTATTCAAAGCAATATTTTGATAAACATTTAAACTTTTTTATTCCTGTTAGTTTTGCAGAGCCAATGAGGCAAAAAGGGAATGAGCGCATATCACCGCCATCAAGAAAATAATTATCCCTGCGCTCACTGTCAATCTCTTTACACTAGTAATAAGACACTGCAGTAACAATGAAGTCATAAAGCTGTGCTGGTGGAGTGCTTACACCATGCAAAGGGAGCTAATTTACCCAGCCAAATTCTGTATTTGCTTGTGTGCTTATGGTCTGAAACCATTCTTCTAAAACTAAAATAACAAGGGGAATGAGCAAAGCTATTACTGACTACTGCAGGACCCAGTAACTCGGTTTGCCTCTGTGCAGCAGAACCATGGAGACCCACAATTGAACTCTTTTTGTCTTGGACATACCAAAGGGTTTCATTTCAAAAATAGTAGATATGGCTTTTTCAGGATAGTAGTCTCTACTGGATCTATGCTTTTGGAAGAGGAGTACCTGACAGGCCACTGCTGCGGATGCAAAGCTGATAAAGATAAGGCAAAATATTATCTGGAAATTGATGCAACCCTCAGGATTCCTAATAGCAGGCATTATAGTAGAGGTGTTATGGCAAAGCTTATAAACAACCCTTTTCTTAAATCAAATTTCATACATGTATACATGTACTGTAAAAATATTTTTGTAATCAGAAAAGCCCAGAGCTGATTTGTGCTCTCCACAAAGGCGCCAGTATAAAACTGGCAAAACAAGCATCATTAAAATCAAATTGTATGGAGAAGGAGAAAAAGGCTACTCGTATTGACTTATTTAAACTAAACTGACAAGAACAATAACTTGCTGTTTTGAAGACACTTTCTACAGGGAAAAACTCCAAAGCCTATACATATTATATTATATTCACATATAATAAGCTGGAGGACAGTGTGGTCTAAATTGGGCTTCATCTACTTGCAGAGAAATGAATGAGGAAAAGTTAGCCAGGCTTGTAAAGCTATAAAGATGCACTTTGGAAAGTAAACTAAGGCTTCTAAGCTTATTCACTAGTGCACTCCCTTTTGTAGGAAACAGTAGCAGACTTTGCTGTGATGAGGGTAATTAATGCAGAAGAATATCTTGCTATTCAGGAAAAAAAAAATCCCCAAACCAGAAGATAATTCCTGTGAACTTTTGCCCTTGCATAATTAACCTATTCTAAAAAAACCCACAACAAAATCATGGCTACAGTAGACAACTCTGCAAATGCCAGAGGGGATTGAGGTGACAGCAAAGATACCTAAATCTTTTAAATTGTCTTTATCTGCTAGGGATGGAAACAAAAGAGAGAAGCACACACAGTGAGTGAAAGGACATTAGAAGATAAAGTCAGCATTGCTGCAGCTAAAAAGTTTTCTGTTGCGTTTTTCGGCTGTTAGTGGATGTGGTTTTTGGATGTTCTTTTTCTTTGTAGGCAAGAATTCTCATTGCAGTTGGTCCTGAAGGGAAAATATAGCAAATACATTCCATTTTCTATTGAAAGAGATTAAATGTAATTTATAAAGTTGAGACATTAGGAAATATATATCATTTAGGACAAAGGCTGACAAAATAATTGAAGGAAACTAGATATGAAAAGTGGACCAAGAGACCAAGGTTCAACAGTTAATCTTGATCTGCTAAATTCTTTCATCCACTGCACATCACTGTATGCAGTTCTGGGCCCCTCACTTAAAGAAAGAGATTGAAGTGCTGGAGTAAGTCCAGAGGAGTAATGAGACTGGGAAAGGGACTGGAGGGAAAGTTTGAGGAGAGTCTGAGGGAGCTGGGGGTGTTTAGCTTGGAGGAGACTCAAGGCGGACCTTATCTATCTGAAGGATGGTTGTAGTCAAGTGGGGATCAGGCTCTTCTAGTATCAGGATAAGAGTGCAGGGCCTGAAGGTGAGCCAGGGGAGGTTTAGATTGGATGTTAGGAAGCCCTTTCTCCCAGAAAGGGTGATCAGACCTTGGAATGGACTGCCCAGGGAGGTGGTGGAGTCCCTATCTCTGGAGGTGCTTAAGGACAGTCTGTCTGTGGCACTTAGTGCTCTAGTCTGGCTGCTGTGGTGATGTTAGGTCCCAGGCTGGGCCAGATGATCTCACAGGCTTTTTCAGCCTCAGTATTTCTGTGATTCTACACTTGATATCTTGGGTCCGGTGGGAATGGTTAATATATCTATTTGCTTTATAGAGATGCTTGCAGATAGTAAGGTATCAGATAAATAGACAGACAGGCAAAGAAAAATTCCCACTAGATCAGCCTGTGGAAAAGCAAATTCTATTGGGTTCTTTCTTTTCACTGTGAAGACGAAGACTTGGTAATGTTTTCAGATTTACACAGACTGAGGTGAACATCTGCTATGTGTAAAGGGAGAAAGTTTGTAGGAGTAAGAGTCAGCAGTCTGAGTTCTTCTGAACTACAGGGGGAAGAGAGTCAAATCTCCAAATCTTACCTCCCTTATTTCTTGGCTTTTATGGTGTGGAGCATACATGTATTGCCCTTGCTAGGATTCGGGGAGGTATGCCATGGCAGACCAGAACAAAGCAACAAATTCTGCTGGCTTGGCAGGAGGAAGGGTCAGAAAATAAGGTGTCACAAAGCTTTCATGTTCTCTGCTTGGTTCTTGCTCTAGCAGTAGTAGATGTCATCTTCCTGCTGCTTATCGGAGCTTCCATGGTCCAGTCAGCTAAAGTAGTGTCAGTGCCCTACAGCTGCTCATTGTGCCCGAGCTTTTCCTGAATGTAAGCCACCCATGAAGCTGGTGTTTTATTTGAAGCTCAGTCTCAGTTTCTTGGGAATAGAGTCTGTTGAATGACTACTCTCAAACCCTGTCTGTGCTGAGTGCAAGGTGGTACTAGCTTCAGCACAACAGTAGAAATGAAACAGTGTTTTCCCCTACTAACACCTGAAATCACTGCAGTCATATCCCAACAGTTCATTCACTCACCATCACGTTTCAGATGCTTAAAATTATTCATTGAGTTATCATGCTTTAAAACCTTAATTTGATAAAGGTCCCAAAAATTGTGAGTCTCAATTTTCAAATGTCAATGAAGAAACCTAAGGTTTTCCCTGGATTTAGGCTTTCCCATGGATTTAGGATTTTTTTTTCTCAAACTAGGAAGAAACATGAAGGATTCAGGGTTAAATAATTCACAAATTCAAGTTCAACTTAAAACAAATAATCCTGGATGAGAGGGAGGGGGAAATAAAAATCTTAGAATAAGAAAGATATTAAGTGTTAAAAATCTTGAGATATAATCTAAATTTTGCAAGGAAGTATTTTCATGTAGAAAATAAAAACCCAATCATACAAAGATAAAGTAATATGAAACTGCAATATAAAAATAATTACTTTTCAGTAGAACTTCCTTCTGACTGTTTTTTGGGTTTTTTTTTTTTTGCAAGAGGGAAAACTGAAAATTTAATCTAAAGCAAATTAAAACCAAATTACTTCAAATATCCTCCTTTAATCAGAAACTTAAAGTAGTAAGCTATATACTGAAGAGGTTTTGAGTACAGCTTACTAGCCCTTTTTATTGGTCAATGTGAAGAAATCACTACTATTTTTCAACATTTTACTGTTAACAGTTTGGCTGAAGGGCATATGCCCCCTGCTATTTACTTTGAACATTTTAAATACCAAATGAACATTGAAACAGAATCATAGAATCATCAGGGATTAGAAGGGACCTCCAATCCCTCTATCATAGCAGGATCACCCAGATCAGGTCCAGGTGGGTTTCAACTGTCTCCAGAGAAGGAGACTCCACAAAGCCCCCTGGGCAGCACCCCATCTCCCTCACTGGGAAGAAGTTATAGAATCGGTCAGGGTTGGAAGGGACCACAGAATCCACCCCCTTGCAATGGGCAGGGTATGATTGTCCATTGCTTAGTACCTAATATCTATTAAGCAGCCATGTAATTAATCAATAAATTAAGGATTTTTTAGGTTAATACTTTGCCACAATATTTTCATTTTATTCAAAAGTATTAAAATTATTTTGTTGTTAGTCTGCTGCAGAGCTGATCCTGGATGTGCTTTTTTTCACTTTGTATTTGATATCCATGCACTCTCAAATGCTTTTGGCTTTTACCATGTGGTTTTAAAGAAAAGTTGCTTGTAGCACCACTTCTCATCTTTGAAATAAGCAATATAATATATTATTAACTGATATATGAGATAATATTGGTGCATTATATATATAATTATATGTAGTATATTGTATAATATACACTACATATATTAACATATATATTGAAATATGATAATACATCAATATTGCAGTAAAATGGGGTTTGGATTTTTAAAAAGCCCTATTTATAGCTCTTTGGTATCTGAAGTAAAAAAACCAAACTAATCAATGAGTAGATACTAAGGACGTGTTGCTACCAGGTAGATTTATTGTCTTTTCTTTTTTGGATTGTAGTGAATTTCCTTGAGTGACTCAGCCCCCCAGAGGAAAAAGAACAGAAACAAAAGTAAGCAACTGCTCTATGTTAGCATAAGAGTTGAGCTTGGAAAGCTTTTATGTAGACTGCTTTCATATTAGACATCTTTTTTCAATGAAATAAGTAAATGAATGACTACATTTGTCAGTGAATAAATGTTGGTGGACAATGTTTTTTTTTTACTTTGAGAGCACCTATAGGATTAATATAACAATATAAACAAAGAGAAAGCATGCAAACTAAAAACAAGAGAGCTCTGGGAAGGACCATTGTGAGCTATACCATGCTGGGAATTGTCCATGTATAAAGCCTTCATTACCTGGATAGTCTGTGCTGGTATACAGCTGGGAGACTCTAATAATAGGTTAGAACACCAGGACTAAGTAAAATGGAGAGAAAGAAACAGCACAGTTTAAAATAGGAAAATAGAAAGTGCAGCACCTTTAATTTTTTTCATAGGAAAGTGTAAAAACCACCCATGATTTTAGAAGTTACGGTGTGTTATATACAGCCTAGGACTCTTGCAGCTATTTGGCCTGTGTTTAAACAGCATGTTAAGTGTGAAATAATTGTGCTCAAGCCAGAAGTACGGTTAACTCTACCAGATCCTACAAATCATTTCTGATTTTAAGAACTCAAATGCAAAATCTCAGTTATTTGTAGTATATTTCAGGAATCGTACCACTGCCAAAACGTTGTCTGCAATAAAATAACCTTGAGCTTGCTGTTAGCTTAAATGTCTGCCTGTGCCAGATTGATGTAATTGAGAGATGTTAAGGTCATAGGGAAGAAGACTAGATATGAAGAAAGTGGGAGGCATCCTTTGTTAATGAGAAGGATTGCAGGTTTTTAGCTGAACAGTTCTTACTCACAGGGCATGCTTTGTCTCAGGAAGGATGAAATTGTCAGACTTCAGGTGATTTAAGAGAGGTAGGCTTAGAAAAAGGACACACACATATCAGCAGAATTGCTATACCAACACATAAATAAACCTTTAGATAAACAAGTCGTCTTTTTAAAATGGAAAACCAGATCTCTCCACACATAAATAAACCTTTAGAAAAATAAGACTTCTATTAAACAGAAAAGCATGTCTTTTCCTGTAGAGAAAGTAGCTAACTACGAAGACCTCTGTTCTAAAATTTATATCGTCCCAACAGACTAACAGCCAACACAATTAGGTGTCTGTGTGAAGACAGAAACAGTGTATGCACCTTTCCTTTGCAAGGCTTCAGCTAATTATGGGCACTAAAACACCAATTTCTAAATGCGATCAATTAGAAAGGCAACCTACAATAATTTTACAATAATTTTTACAAGTGATTTTACCTGCAGTTTTGAAAATGCTAGCTTTGGAGTTGCTTTCTGATAAATTCTCCTGTTTGAATATTGACTGTTGAAAGGAAAGCTCTTTTCACAAGTAGCAGTGAAGATGAATGCTGCTATTTGTAAGGCACTGAGCCTTTAAGGGAGGTTTAGACTTGACATTAGGAAAAGGTTTTTCACTGAAAGAGTGATCCAGTTTTTGGAACGGGCTGCCTACGGAGGTGGTCGGATCACTGTCTCTGGAGGTGTTCAAGGTTAGGCTGGATAAAGTGCTGAGTGGCATGAGCTAGATGTTAGATGTTAGGTTTACTTGGTTGGTTTTAGGTTGGACTGGATGATCTTTAAGGTCTCTTCCAGGCTCATCATTACTATGATACTGTGAAAATGTACCACAGAAATTCAAGGTATGGCAATTGAGGGTAAATAAGAAGCAGCTTCTTCCCGGTAAGGGTGATGGAGCATTGGAACAGGCTGCCCAGAGGGGTCATGGAGTCTCCTTCTCTGGAGAGGTTCCAGACCCACCTGGATGTGTTCCTGTGTGACTTGGTCTAGGTGATCCTGCTGTGGGAGGGGGATTGGACTAGATGATCTTTTGAGGTCTGTTCCGATCCCTAAGGATTCTATGATTCTGTGAGAAGCTCGGTGGGAAAATTGATAACCAAAGAATTTCCTTTCACTGAAAATAAGGAAATAGAAATAGCTGAATGACTTTAAGGGCAGAGAAAGGGGGAGATAAAAAAAATCACACATACGTTTGATTGTGCTTAAGCAGCTAATGCTTTCAGAGCAACTGGTTTGCATCAGTTGTAGAGAAAACCTTTCATTTTAGTGAAATCTCAAAATGCTTGAAGAAATACAGTGCACAACACCAGCACACAAGCAGATAGAGAGTGACTTGAAATTGGCAATATTTATATTCTGACCTAAATTTTATATAGAAAGAAATTCGTAGTGAGGGGGATACTTTAGTTCTTGAGAAATTATGGTAGCATGCTAGCGGGGTTTACTTTTGTTTCCTATTTCCTTCCTAGTATGTTGGCAGATTTTGCTTACTAAGTAATATAAATTCCCTCAGTCACAGTCCAATCTTAACTTTTCCCTTAAAAAATAGATGTAATGCAGGACTCCGAGTCCATGTGTTGTAGCTTGGATTTACCATTTCGAACTCATAAATATTTTTTCCTCTATCTTGCCATCTGGAATACTTAGGTTTGCCTCTCAAAAGTAAAGTACATAAAGAATAAATGCGCATATAATATAAATATCAAAGTTTTTAGTCCAAATTAGGATTGTAAATGCCAACGTTTCAAATCCTGCTGTACTCCACTGTGGCATGTAGCACAGCACATGTGCTGTTGAAGACATTCTGAATTATTGAGAGCTGTGGAAGGCTTAAGAGCTGTGGCAGCACTATGCAGAGCCTCCTAAACAAAGTCTAATTAGACATTTGAATACAGAGAAATTAGATACGTGAGTCTGAAAGCTCTTTATTTATTGCAGTTCTGTTGCACATTTAATGCTATGAGAAGGATTTTATTGCTGTCTAAGAGGAGTTGTACATTAAATCTCCAAATTAGCTTCTGTTCTGCTTCAATATAAGTATCTTCTACACTGGGCAAGAAGTCAAGAAGACAGCAGAAGAGAGCTTTGAAGCTTGAAATGAATTATCCAATGACAGACTGCTTCAGACTATCTCCAAACCTGCATTTTCACCTCACAAACGCAGAGCTCACCAATGTACTTTGAGACCTGACAAGAACTCCTTGTGAATCCCTGGATTCCCTCCCTGTCCCTTTTTTTTTAATGCTATGTTGTAATGTTTCTGCACTCACTGCAGTGTTTTGTGCCTGAGCTTTCTTCATTTAAGATTCCAAACCAAAGTTAATCAAGCTTTGTTGTCTTTCTCCAACAATTGCTTTTCTCTACAAGAGGCTGAGCAGTACCATTATGATACTCAACTGAGGGTGTTTCAAAGGAAGTTTGTATCAGTGACATTAGTTGTCCAGAGCATATAAAATCCCAGAACAGTTTCAACTGGAAGAGACCTTCAAGATCACCAAGTCCAATCTTTTCCTAGCCCTATTGGCACCACTGAACCATCTTCCTCAGTGCAACATCTAACCTTCTCTTAATCATCTCCAGAGATGGCGACTCAACCCGCCTCCCTGGGCAGGCTGTTCCAATGCTTGACAACCCTGTCAGGAAAGAAATTCCTCCTGACATCCAATTTCCTCTGGTGCAGCATAAGATCACTAGGGAGATCAGACCAACTCCCACCTCTCTGCAACCTCCTTTCAAGCAGTATAGGAAGATTAATAAAGTAACAAAGGGAAGGAAGAGGATAAACACCCAGAGGTGGTTGTGATGGACAGGAAAAACACAGGCAGAGCACACAACTCAAAAACGGTTGCCAGGAAAGAAGGAAATCCTTTCTCAGCTCTGCTAAAGCCTCTTCTCCTTCTGTGGTCTGTCCTACATATCTTTAAAATGCTGCTGTCAGATATTCTTTCCCCGAGAGAAATACGTGAAATATCTGAGAGCAAAATATTTCACCTTGGTGTTTTCCGAGACTGCAATTCAGCAACTGTGTTTCCATTCTATTTTCTATTATGGTCTCACTACAGGTTATGTCTCCTGTGGAACCTGTCTGTCAGTCCTTGTAAGAAGATGCTGATTCTAGTGGATCACGGGCAAAATGTGCACGGGAGCTAAGTCCACTGCAGAAAATGGGAATGTTGGGAAATAGAAAAATAGATCCCATGGGATGATATACCTATAGGACATTGCTGTTGGGAGAATTATTTAATAGTTGACATGGGAAGTCCGGTGTTTTCTGTTTCAAAATGTTTAGTTGGAACCTGATGTTTTACTTGAGCAGTCGTTTAGCACACTGATAGGAAATATCTGATCTCAAATGTATTTTGTCTCAGGAGATGTTACAGGATGTATATGCTAGGGCACGACCCAGATATTATCTGAATCTACTCTGTCAGGAAAGCATATCCAGTTGCTGAGACCCAGCTGTGGCACTCATTTATCTTCTTGTGGCTTCAAGAGCCTTTTCTCCTGACAAGAGAGCCATGGTGGTCAAGTCTGCACCAATAAGAACTGGAGTGTGAATTCTATTTTCTGTTGCTCCTACATAGCTCCTACATAAGGCCTCTGAGTATTTGTGTGTCTGGGGGGGGGGGAAGTGTGTGCATAACTGAAGGGGATGGGACTTTAGGACATGGTATTGGGAAAAAATAATAGCTGAAAATGTTGTGCTAACCTGCTGATGAATTGTTGCCCCTTAGTTAAAAAACAAGACCTTTATTAGCTATGCTTTTGCCCATGACCCAGGTATAACTGCTTCTAACATCTGCACAATCACTGAAAAGAGTTTATATGAGAAGCAGAAGTGTATCCAAAACTGAGAAGGTAGTGATGTAATTTTCCATAATAATTATGTTCTTCTTGTGCCTGATCCATAAACTTATTGATTGATATCGAAATGGAGGATAGACCACAAGAATCTCTGACCTGTGCCACATTGGCCTTTAAACCACAGTTGCCAGTGTTGTTTCAGTTGCTTAGGCTGCCTTGGTGTAGACTAAGAGTAGGTGTCCTACACAAGGACAACCACTTGCTGTATGTACTATAGTGCAAAGAAGCAAAGAGAAGCTCAAGAGAGGAGCTGGTTTGAGTACAGGTAGGCGAATGGGCACAGATGTTGGGTATCTTCCATGTTACACTCCAGCAGGCTTTACCACATTCTTTCTAAGGAAGTGTTTTCAGTGAAGTACCACTTGAAAAACCAATTTGGGAAGCTGTGCTGATTAATCTACTTGTGCACTTAGCAAACAAGGTAAAAAGAACATTGTCCTTTATGATAAAGTAGGCCATTTGAGTGGAAAACCCATTCATTCTTTGGGATTGCCAAGTGTGCCTGTGAAGAATGTAACTCTGTTTTGAAGGTACTCTGCTTTGAAGACACATGCTTGTTATGATGCATTCATCCGATTAACTTCGGAAGAGACTAGAAGAGCAGCGATGCTTCAGAATAGGCTTCTTATCCCGTCTTAAAATAAGTCATTACCATGACTAGGATGACTAACTAAACATCTGTCTACTAGGGTGATAGGGGAGGATGTCTGCATGCAAGGATGTTCCATCACAAAGACGACTTGTTGTTTTTAATGATTGTATGGCCGATCTACTTTTTAATTATTTTAAAGGTACTGAGATTTAGTTAGGTTGATGTTGTATTAGGGTCTCTAGAGCCTTGGCAAATCACATTTTCCATTGCTCTTTAAAAGAGGAGTAATTTTTCAGTTGGAAAGGTCCTACAATGATCAGCTAGTCCATCTACCTAAGCAATTTAGGAATAACCAAGAGTTAAAGCATATTATCAAGGGCATTGTTGATTTGTCACAGAGACTGGTGGGCATGGGGCATTAAGCATCTGTCTGGAAAGCCTGGTCCAGTGTTTGACCACTGTCTTGGTTCTTAGCTGCTTCTCATAGGACATTCCTTCTAGCCCTTTCACTAGGTTTGTTGTAATAAATACGTGAATTTGTAATGAGTAAACAGCCAATTTTACAGCTGACTGTCTCTTCAAATTCTTCTACTGTAACTTGAAATAAAGAAAAAGCCTTCTCTAGGCAGACATTGAGGCACCTGTAATAACTGCATGTAGAGAGCTACAGTATGTGCATTTTGTAATAGGTGGGAATTGAAAACTCTTTACTATGCTCACCAAGTCAAGCGGTTGTCCTACATTTTATGGCCTGATGTTGAGGCAGGGGAATTTTAGATTAGAGTTTAGGAAGAAATTCTTTACAGAAAGAGTGGTGGGGCACTGGAAGGGCCTTCCCAGGGAGTTAGTGGAGTCACCATCCCTATAGGTATTTAAGAAGGGTGTAGCCATGGTGCTTTAGGACAGGCTAGAGTGGCAGCATGGAGGGGATTGTGTCTTTCAATCTCTCAGGTATTTAGGGGTTTTTGATGGTGTGGGGATGGTTGGACTCTGTGATCTAGGAGGTCCTTTCCAACCAGGATTACTTTGTGATTCTCTGTGTGTCATGCATTAGCCCAAAATTTATACTAACAGGTATTCAGTTATAAAACAGGTTTAGTGTCATGGAAGCAAATTGTTACACCTCCTTTTTGGTGAGTGATCTGCAGCTTTGCTATTTAATTGTGCCAGTGACAATCTTGTTCAGCAGGGGTGCCCACCAGTACCAAAAATAAGTTGATGGATGATGTTGCAAAAGCATCATGTGTAATGAAGAGGACTATCAGTGAAACAGTTAATTTCTAGACTATAGTGCCTTTAGAGTCATGTGTGGCCCTATAAAAGATCCCTTGATAAGAGCTTTAAGGTTTCAGAAAGGATATACTGGGGTTCAGATAATGACCTTAGTGTTAGAGAGGCTTAAGGTTTTAGCATTACAGAATCACAGAATTATTGAGACTGGAAAAGATCTAAGATCATCAAGCCTAGAGTAGGGTAGATACGGAGAGCACAGATGAAGGATTTTAAATTTGAAGCATCATCATATAATTGAATGACAGAAAATCCTTTCAAAATCAAGACAGTATCACAAAATATGAAACAGAAAATTGATTACACTATCTTTTTAGGTAATAATTGCAAAATCCTTTGAAAATTCTGCTTGCCATCAATAGTAATTCTTAACAGTTAAATCTTGTGTGTTGTGAGTTTAATTTGATGCCAGCCACGTGGGAGCTACTCCTATTGCTTTCTAAGTGTTCTTTTTGCTTCTAGTTTGTTGCCTTCTGCAAAAGCAAGTAGATAATTCAAGATATAGATTTATTTTGGTTACCCGTTACTCTGGGCTTTGAAAATCTCATCCCAAGAGTAGAGGTTTTGTAATTACATGTGAAGGCTGTTCTGTTACTATCAAAATGTAAATGCAAATGTGAAATGTGGTTGTGTGTGGTTCTCCTCCACCCTCCCCCCCATCTCAGTTCTTTGTGATTAGTTAGAGAGTAGTTATTGACAAAACAAGTAATGGAAAGGTGTCTGAAGTTGTTACCTGTGTGAACTGGCTCAACGATTGCATTCAATATCTGTGTATCAATTATCCCATCTAAGCAAAAACCTATTTCCCTATATCTTATCTATTCAGTGATTTTGCTTTCATCTGTACAGCTTGTTTTTGAGAGGGGGAAATCTATTGACATTTAAATAAGGAGATAAACATAATTCATGTTTGCTGCGTCCTCCTTTTAAAATTGAAACCAGGCCACCTGTCAAACACACTTTGAAATAACTCTGCCCTTTTAAATCAGGTATTTAGAAGCGGTATTTGGATCAAGTTTTACAGGCGCTGGGTCTGCAGTCATAATTGTAGGGGGTCTTTTGGGGTTATTTTTTTACATGTATTTTTTGTTCATTTGTTTCTTTTTTCAGAAAAGGGCAAATTTCACTCAAAAAATGTGAATAATTTAACAGCACATGGTAATTACGTTTTAGAGGTAAAGCAGAGGGTGCAGACACTGTGTAACAGCAAATACTGACATTGTGTCTCAGCAGTCTACAGCAGCATCTTATCGATCTTGCTGTAGAGACCATGGCTTGATTTCCCAGATCACCATTTAAGTTGAGAACTGAAACACATGGTAATTAGCAGCCAGTTTTCAGATCTCCGTGTACTGAGTAAGCAAGTTAGAATAGCTGTCTCCTGGGGAGATGGAAATACAAATGAAGGAAATTAAGGAGGTGTTTCTGGATTGTATCTCCGCGACAAACTAGCGTGTCTGTGATTCACAGTACCTATTGCTGAATTTCTACACTTTATGGTACTAGGAACACTTCTCATTAATACAATAAACTAAAATTCCTGCACTTGTGCCCTGACAAATATTTTCATGCAGCTGTAGACATCTTTTACTGAGTTACTTAATCACACCAAGACAGATCTGAATTACTACTTTTGTGTTGACTACAACAGTATGGCAGGAATCCCTACCACAGAGCATTCATGGCAATGTTTGAAAGTTGCTGCAAGGCTAAGTTTGACACAGTGATTCACTTCTGCTTTGCTTTTCAGAGCTTCACAGGGACCCTGGTAAAAGGGGACTTGCATGCCCAGGTTACACTCAATTGACTTGAAATGCTGATGTGGTGTTTGGAATCGTGGCCTCGGTGGAAGCATTAGTAGGTGACACATGTGGCAGGGATTGTATGCAGAATCACAGAAGAAAAGCTGTGGGTTGTTTTCCTATTTCATGTAAGCCACAAAGGTGGTGTCTTTATAGTAAGTCAGAACCAATACAAACCTGCATGGATCTTTGAACCCCCAACTCATTACTCTAAGGTGTGTCTTTGTACCAGGTACATGTTCACAAGTTCAAAACCATCTTCAAGCCAGTTCTCAGTGGTGGGTTGTCTGCCCACTGAGTGTGTGCACTGAGTTTTCTGTACATAACACCTAATACATGGGAAAGTAATCAAATAATTATCTCCTTTGAATCAGCCTAGCACTGGGGTGGGGAGTGGTTGTGTTCCTCTCAAAGTTGTTTGTTGGTGAATAATTTGACAGGAACTGTGGCTTATAAGAGAAAATGTGGGGTTTATTCAGTTCTCTGACTCTCTTTCCTCTGGTTCTGAACTGTGTTGTGCTGCTTGCTTGCCTGTGCTGTCTCATGCTGAATCTCTGCATCTCTGGAAACTTAGCCAATTATATTTTGATGCACAAACACTTGGCTGATTGCTCTGCATCCTTGTTTGCCTGTGTGATGGATTGAATGTATGGCAGCTGTCCCCAGAGGCTATCCTGAAAATAAGACGTTGCAACTCATGACTTTATCCAAGTGAATAAGACTGAAAATATCTCATAAGTACACTGACTACTTTTTTTCCCTTTTACTCGTAAAGAGAGATTAAGATCCAATAATATCAGACACATAGGAGAAACATCTTTTAAATACCTGAGCCCATTATAAAAATGTGGATGTTGGGACATGCACTGTGTCCTGATAGCAGGGTATCACCATGGACACCAACAGAGAAAAGTCAAATATGATGGAGAGAAAAGGGAAAAAGGGGAAGATGTAGTATCCATGACAACAAGTGGAAAAGAATAAGACTCTAAAATGTTGAAATCCCTGTGCTTGTCTGTATTGTTGAAATGAAATCTGCAAAGTTACTTACACACACAATATTATTTCCATGCAGCTGGATTCTGTGGAAGATGTCAGTGTCAGACAGGTACAAACGTAGTTCAAGTGCTGCATGGATCTGTCAGACAGGTACAAACGCAGTTCAAACATGCATGGGTCTCTCTGTTGTCTTTGTATTTTCCTGGAGTGATTTGTTTAGAGCCAAGCCACAGCTGGGAGAACAGTAGAGATCAGATCCAGTTACCTTTCTGCATACATAGGCACATATGTAAACCTGTCCTTAGTCTGAATGTATGCATTGACTAACAGCAGGACCCAGTGAATGTGCTGAGAGGATATAATTTGATAACAGTTCAGTATGAACTGAAGTACACCAATTAGTATGGGTTGGGGGGTTGTCTGTGTGACTTGGGTGGATTAAGCATGGTTTTTTTTTTCTCCTGACATGACAGGAGCTCTCTTTGAAGCTTGAGTATGCAGTTTGAAGTGAGTGCAATGGAAAGAGAGAGTGACAGGATAAATGTTTTTGCTATCTTGTGCCCATAGGATACTATATATCTGTCTCTTTAATAAATATTTTGGGCTACTCAAGCTACTCTACGTGCATCCAAATGAAACTGCTTTGCATTTACTACATCACATTGGATATGACCTACTGGAGCTCTAGCATGTAGCCTATGCGATACCGTAACTCCTTGCACGGAACTGTGCTTTGGGACCTGATGTTGTGCTGAATACATCATCATAAAATCTCTTTTCTAAACCACAACTCTGAAGCAGAAAATATTCTTGTATAAGTAGAAATATTGAAATATGTTGTTCAAGTTGTGCTGCATTTCAGTGTTAGAGGTATCCGGAAATATTATTTAGTAAAATAAAAAAGAGAAATTAAAACAGTTTGATACTTTAGAATTCATGAACAGAAAGCAGAGCTCTTAAAACCATTGCTCCCTTCTTATGTGCAGGGACAGCTTGTATTCCCAAACAGTATAGGACATAAGAGCAATTTTACTTAAATCCCTAATTGTTACCCTGTGTGAGCTAGATCCAAACACTTTCAAATCAGTGGACAGACTCTGTCTGCTGCCTTTGATTGGAATTTGGATACAGCCTTAAATGCAGAATAAATTGCACATTTGTTAAGGAATCACAGAATCATCAGGGATAGGAAGGAATCTCGAAAGATCATCCAGTCTAATCTCCCTGCCTCAGCAGGATCACCCAGACCAAGTCCAGGTGGGTTTCAAATGTCTCCAGAGAAGGAGACCCCACAAACCCCCAGGGCAGCCCCTCTGCATTGCCCTGTCACCCTCACTGGGAGGAAGTTTTAGAATCGGTCAGGGTTGGAAGGCACCACAGGATCATCCAGTTCCAACCCCCCTACCAGGGATACCCCACCCTAGATCAGGCTGGCCAGANACACCCATTCAGAAGAAAAGTAGAGGAAGCAGCAAGGGGTTTATGGCAAATCCACCTTTTGAAAATGTGTTTACAAACTGCCTTTGTTCTCTAATAGTTTTATAATACACCAGATCTTTCAGATTCATAGCAGAGAGTGAGCAAGTTTCTTTTAAAGGAATACTTAAAAAGTTTCTAATCTTAAATCTTATGTTTGCTTGTACTGTGCAGTTTTGAGTGGCCCACATCAGATGTTTAATTTGATCAAAGGTCTCAGAAGAATAGCCAGGAATCACAAGAAGAGGTGTTAGTAATTTAAAGGCTGCTGTTAGGACAATATCTATATTGTGCATATATGACAAAACATCATGCTTTCCTTGAATACCCAGCATTATGAGACCGAGGAGATGTTTAAAATGAATGTAGAAGCTGAATGAAGTAGGAGATTTATAGAGAGGATATGAAAAAGCAGAAAGATTAAAGGTGAGAATAACAGCAATATTAGTGGAATTCATTCACCAAACAAAGAAGAAATTAGCTTCGTAGAAGTTTCCATACCCTATCTGCAGCACAAGAAGGTTGAAGAGAGCATGGTGAAGTCTTGGATATAATCCTCTTTATTTTGAATTAAGATAATGAATGGGAGATAAGTAACAGTCTCAATTTCAAACACCACACAAGGAGGAGTGTGGGGATTTTTTGGTGGAACGACCTCAAGAAACCCTTTGTATAACTGATTGAAACAGATGAAATTTACAATTCACTATAATGACGGTGCAACATTCAAAGCCAGGTCACATGTTGCATGTTAATAGAATTATTGTGAATAAGCAGAGAACTAAAACTTAAAGTCTGATTTGAAACCCAAATTTTATAATACTAAATATAATTATAATACTAATTGTTGAACTATATGCAAATGTTTTCTTCTCGAAAAAGAACTGTATAGAAAAAAATTGTATAGAATTTTAGATTTTAGTTGGTAGTAAAGGCAAACAGGAACAAATTCAGATTGGAGTCCCAATCACGACAAAGATTTATCTTTGGAAGTCCAATGGGCTCCATGAAATCTTGGTCAGTTAAACCTCTTTTAGTCCACAGCAGATCCTTGAGGCCAGGATTTCACCTGCATTTATAAAATATGGATTCTTGTGTGAGTACACATATCTAGGGTAATCCATCACATCTAAACAATATTGCTTCCAGAAAACAACCCCCTATACAGCTAACACAGTCAAATGATTTCAGCAAAAATCATTAGCAAGAAGAGGCAGTTAATTGGAGGGGGAAGGAGGTGATAAGAGAAAATAATGAGGAACCTCAGGAGAAAGCGGTGTTAAGCTTTACTTTTGCGTTCTCCCTCCCTTTTACACACAACACCACTAATTCTATGTGTAAATACGATTTTACAGCTATATCACATCTTACAGGGCAATCAATGTGTGTGGTCCTTACATTTTACTCGAGTGTGTTTCTACCTAAATGTTTTAATATCTTAGTTCAGGACCTCATTATCTCAGTACCTCGCTATATTCCATGCCCAGTATAAATGCCTGAGTGTGGTTCAATTCTTTTACCGCTCTTAGCATATTCTGCACAAAATATTGATGGTTTTATTTGTGAGAGACAGGCACATAGATGTACCAAACCTTTTTTCTTTTTTTTTTTTCTTAAAATATTGTAGGGAATTAAAAAAACACCATGTAATTCTAACTCGAATGTAAATAGTACCATTGCACTTAGACCTGTAATGTAATTCTATTTCAGATATCTGTAAAGTGCTTCTTTTTCACTTTCTCTATTTTAAACCTGAAAAGGAAACAAAAGAATTAGTGTTATCTTCTAAGCTCTTCTCTTAAGGTGATAGCAGTATAACAGGCAGTTGGCTGTGAGGGTACTGGCCAACCTGCAAATGTGTCAAGCTGTTTGTATGAGTTGTAGTGATTTTACTTCACTTGTGCCTCAGATATGACCACCTTGTGAATACAAATCGATAGCATTCTTTTGAACAACTACTGTTTCATAGAATCCTAGAATGGCTTAGGTTGGAAGGGACTTCAGAGAAATCATCTAATTCCAACCCCCTGCCATAGGTAAAGACATTCTCACTACATCAGGTTGCCCAGAGCCCTGGGTCTTGAACACTTCCAGGCAAGAGGCATCCACAACCTCCCCTGGCAGTGTGCCCCTCCAGCCACTGTCTTTGTTTCTTACAGCACTTTTGTTGTGGCCAAAGCCATCGCATAAAGTTGTGGAGGTCCTTTTCTGGAGCCCCACACATCCCACTGCTGCCACCACTGTCGTGGGTCAGAGACCCTGGCTGTATTTCAACCAAACGGTCCCATCTAAAGCCTCAGATACAAGAGGAGGGTTTGACAAAACAATAAACAACTTAGAAAGAAAGATCTCAAGATGTTTAATTCAAATTTTTAAAGCCAAGCTTCAAACTTTTCTTAGAAAACATTAAAATTAGCTAAAGCATTGCAACTTTACTAACTTTACGCTGTGAAGAAGGTCCTTCTGATATTGATA
>VZRI01005811.1:138944-152026 GCA_013397515.1 Upupa epops | reverse complement strand
CTCATTCATGTCTATAAATGTGTGAGGGCTGGGTGTCAGGAGGATGGAGCCAGGCTCTTCTCAAGGTCATCTGGGGATAGGATAAGGGGCAATGGGTGCAAGCTGGAACAGAGGAGGTTCCACATAAATATCAGAACTTCTTCACAGGGAAAGTACCAGAGCATTGGAACCGCCTGCCCAGGGGGCTTGTGGAGTCTCTTTCTGTGTAGGTGTACAAGATCCACCTGGACATGTTCCTGTGTGACAACACCTTGGCAAAGAAACTGGCTTATCTTCTAGAATATGATGGGATTTTCATTCTTGTTACAGTATGCAGAGCAAAGTTAACCCCTCTGGGTTTTACAGCGTGCTACCAGCCATACTCTACAGTTTTATCCCGTAGAAAAATGTGTATCACATCAGGAATAAAAATCTCTTAAAATTCAAATAGAGAGATTGCAAGATAATTAATCTAAAGATATTCCAATAAATGTTTTATAATATGCTAATGCCAACTTTAAATGAGGAAAACTTGGAATCATTTTAATTTTTATTTCTTTAAAAAAAAACCTGTGCACAGCTGTGCTAGAAGTGCAGAATGGGTTAGGAAATGTGTGCTACTTGTTTCGTGTGTGGAGGGATACTGTGTCTTGAGTGGAAGTTGGAACAGATGGCCTGATGAGGCTCCTTCTAGTCTGAATCATCCTATTGCCCTTGATAAAACTGAAGTTTCAAGAGAAGCATTTTAGCTGAAAGAGGCCATGTTTTTCAGGAACAGCGTATGTCAGTAGCTGGTTCTTGAATGTTAGATGGGGATTTCAATGTAGACAGCTCTTCTGCCTTTGAAACTTAAGTAGGAAAGTTTAACATGGTAACACAGAGTACCCTAAAGGTTTCACATTGTATAACTGGAAAGTGTTGGATATACTGTTCTTTGTTCTTCTTCAACGCAAGATAAAATTATATTACAAGAAAACTAAAATTCTAATGCCTCATATATGACACATCTCGCTAGGCATTTGCTCCATCCCTTCCTCTGAAATCAGATTTCCACATGAAATGTATCTGCAGGAATGAATTGATTTTATGTTTGTTTTGTTATGAAACATGAAGGCTTTACCAAGCACTTTCTGCAGCAGGAGTTCTGGCAAAACTAGGAGAGGAAAAATACAGGGATTAGTGTGGCAAAGTAAATTTTGGGGTAAAAACTTGATTTTGAAAACAAAAATAAAAGTTTGTTTGCTTCATTGGAACCACGTTGTCATCCTAGTATTCCTAGAAGTTGCTTGTTCTTGAAGAAGTCTTTACAGTAATCTTAAAGAATATCTATAGTATCAGCTTTAGTATTGGGAACAGAGACACCTTCACCCTAACCAGAAAACAGTTTTCAAAGATGCTTTTGTCCAAATGGAACAGTTGTTCAGGATGACTTTCAGATGTCCTGGAAACCTGAAAGGTTACACATTCTAATTTAGAAATCACCTCAGCTGTTCAACAAGTGAAGGCACTCTGGTTGGTTAGAAAATTTGACTCTAGGAAAAAAAAAATGAAGTGCTGTGGTGAAAATACTCATAAGAACTGGCTGCATAAAGATAATTTTAATGATTTTAGCTTTTTAAACATTTTGTTATATTTGCAGTTCTTAAAAAAACCACAACTCTCAGTAGAGAGAGAAAGAGATCAATAAAAGAGGGGATTTGAACATTATCAGCTTTTACAAGACCTTTGTGAGGGGTGTAAGGGCATGTATATGTGGGTAAAGCCTTTCTTTCTTTGTATTTTTCTTTCCTGTGAGTGAATTTCAAGGGCCCGCTGGGGTGTGGGGGGGAGGGAGGAGATAGGATCAATCCTTTCCCTAGGTATCTGTGGTTCCAAGCAGCCACTGGCTCATTTTGATTGTGATGGGGGGCAGAGTGCATCTCTTTACTAGCTTTTTACAGGCTCTCTTTTTCTGTTCCCTTGCTTTGTCATTGCATTCCAAGAAACACTAAATCACAATTAATTTAGCCACGTCTTTCTCACATGATTGTGGTTAGATTTTGCACGCTCGGGTTGGTGTGTACGCATTCAGTCCACTTCACTTGCACTGGCAAATAACTTGAGGAAAAATTATTCATATGGATTTCTCCCCCCCATTATCCAGCTATGAGTGAACTATACCATGAGAGCAGTTAATTTATCCAATGAATTTAACATCAGATTTGTCCCTGAATATAATACACACGTGGACCTGGAGTTCTCTTTCCTGTTTGTAGTCGTTTTGTATTCACTGCTCATGTGAAGAGGTTTCGTCTCAATGAGACATCGAGGAGAAATGATGTTTAGTTTTGCGTATAGAATATAAATGAAGAGCGATGAATTGTTTGTGTTATTTTTCAATCTTCATTGAATCAAAACAAAATCAAACCAGAAGTTCTAACGAATAACTCTAGTGTATGACTCCTGATTATAGGAAGCAAAATACTAATGAGATTGTACAGAACTCAAGAAACAAATAAAAGTCAAATGGGTCAGGTAAGTTACCAACATAACACAGAAATCACCACAGCAAGTCTTATCTGCCTTATTTTCACTGTTTTATAGACAATAAAGACAATTAAATTAAAAAACCTCTCATCATTCCTTGTAAATTAATAATTTTGAGGAGTAGATGCATTTCTCAGTTTTACAAGAATTCTAACCCAGTTACTAGAATCTGCCACCACCTCAGGCCCTTTTCAAAGGGTTATAAAACAATGCAATTCTTCATGTGAAGGAACTTTTCAGGATGAGTTAAGGAGAAGAGAGGTATAGGTAATTTATTGGGATGTGGAGTAGGCTTTACAGCTGAAGTCACAAGGTTGGTGTCAGTTACAGAACTCTCGCTTAAGGCAGTTGACTTCACCTAGTAAAAGGTTCATTTTCCACATCCCATTTAGGTAACCTTCCAGACAGTCAGATTTGTTATGTTTTACTTTGTTCGTGTATCCATATGCTGAAAAAGTTGGAAAAATACAATTCCTTAAAGATTGTTAATCAAAATGGGATGTTAATGTACAAACACTTTCATGAACCCACATCTGATGTCATCTTTCTCATAAAAACACCTTAACTGTAAGAAAGGCTTCTGATTTCTGAAATGTGCTAAGCTAGTAATAATCTGAGATATAAAAATATTGCTTCCTGCTCACCTATTTTATGTTAGATAATTCCTTGTATAAAGTTTCATCAAATCATTCCAGTGTGCTTTCCTTCAGGTTTGCTATATGTGTTAGACTACAGTTAGTATTCACTAGAGGTTCCATTAGAAAATAGAAGCAATTAATATTTGATTATGCCATCAGTCTTGAAAAATCAATTAAGTAAATTATCAGCAATAGTATTCAGTTTAGTTGTTTGGTGTGTTAGGGTTTAGAAAGTCTTTAGGAATGGCAGACTGCTGCACTTTTAACAGAAATGGATGTGAGACAGAACGAGAGGTTCATTAAAGTGGAATATTGCATGAAAGTGGGATGAAAACAATATGAGAAGATCAAGCGGACAACACTTATTGAAAGATAACTGTGCCTGCTAAGTTTTAAAGCCAGATGCTGCAGAAGATCACTGTACTGTCAAGAAATGAGTCTGGCAGTTAGCGAAGGAGGTGGACAGTGTATTTACTAATTCTTGTTGATGACACTCTAGTTGTGTAAATTAAAATTGCAGCTGTGAGGATGTACTGCAGGAGTACTGATAGTCTGTAAAAGATTGACATTTATCACAACAGCTGAAATTTGAGTAACAATATTAGTGTGTAGATAGGCAGTAACCTAAACTCATGTCATAGAATCATTAGGGATTGGAAGGGACTTTGAAAGATTTTGTAGTCCAATCCCCCCTGTCACAGCAGGATCACCCAGACAAAGTCGAACAGGAACACACCTGAGAAGTTCCAGGTCTGGAACTTCTCCAGAGAAGGAGACTCTACAACTCTCCTGGGCAGCCTCTTCCAATGCTCAGTTACCCTCCATGGGAATAAGTTCCTTCTGATATTTATATACACTTATTAACTTTGAACTGACCATAAATTCGCACAAGAAGAATTAAGACTATTTGGGGGAGCTCAGTGTTCTCTCATTATATCTCTGCAGCAAATGAAAGAAAAATAGAATATTTTCAGTAGCTCTATTAAAAAAGGTAAAAGAATGAATGTGTCTTATATTACTTGTGGTATTAACTCTTGTCATCATGTCCTCTTGTCACATATAAGGGTTGATAAAGCCTGGGTAATAACATGTTGTAAAAACAGTTATTGTGACTTAGTTATTAAAGACAAGAGAAATGTTATTGCAAGTTTGCCCAAAATATGTGTCTTAAGGATAAGTGTAAATTGATTAATCACACAAATCAAACAAGTTTAATTTAGGGGTGGTTTTAAAGAACTCACTGCTTGTCTCTTACTGGAAATCAACAGCATTCCACGTTCATTGGGATTTCCTGGACCATACTTATGTTGATTTGATATCAATTGAGATAAATAGAAGGTATTTTCCGAATGCTCTTTCTAATGTTCTAATGAAATGCTGTGACAAAGAAGATTCAGTGAATTTCTTTTGCTTAGATCTTCAATGAAATAGTAAAGACTGGTCATAGCTATTTTATAAGCTACCTTCTAGTCACAAAGGTCCCTCTTGTAGTTAATTGTGAAACAATCTTAATATTTCATTTTTCTCAACGAGTTTCATGAGATGCTCCATATCGAACAGTTTCAAATTTGAAATATAAACATCTTAGTAGCACATGTTGAATCAGCCAGGGAAGTATACTGTCATAGCACTATTGATTCCTACAAACTGCATCAATTATTCCTCTATGATAATGGATAGATGGTTCATTTCTTTGTAATCAAAGAGTTATTGCTTTATAGCTAATAAGCAGTATTGATAGTGAAGATCATGGTTGTACCAGTGAGAGAAATCTGATTGCTCCCAGGATATTGGCACAGAAGTTTTAATGCCAGGTTTCTAGCTTCTAAAAATGACTATGCGACTAACATAAAATTGCTGCCTAGACAGCAGGTATTAGGTATCACCACCTGAGGTTCAGTTGTCTGTCTCAATAGAAGCAAGGCTTTTCAGAAGTTATTCATTATTGCCCCTGATAAGTTTGTTCTTTCACTTGTGTGGCTTTGGGCCACTCAGTAATATAGGAAGAAGACCCTTTTCACAGTGAGGGTAATGAAACACTGCAACAGGCTGCCCAGGGGCATTGTGAAGTCTCCTTCAGTGGAGATATTCCAAACCTGCCTGTATGTGTTCCTGTGTGATTTGGTCTAGGTGATCCTGCTGTGGCAGGGGGATTGGACTGGATGATGTTTTGAGGTCCCTTCCAATCCCTAATGATTCTATGATTCTATAATTCCTTCTCCCTCAAAACTTTTGAATAACTGGATAAGCTTCACATGCATCTGCCTGCAATGATGAAAGTGAATTGTGATGATTTCTTAATGGTTTTAGTAATGAAAAATGTGTTCAGAAAGATACAGAAGGTGAGATTACAAGATTCCCTCCATCAGTGTATAGGCAGGGGCTCTGAAGGGATACTCATGCTGTCTGAGGTGCTTTGTCTTTACTGGATAGTTTTACACTGGTTTCAAATCTATTTTAGTTTTGATTCCATTGTTCTTTGGAGACAAGAAGGAAGGAGGACTTCCCAAGTTAAACCAGGGGGAATGATTATGAGAAATTATTGTCTATCTTTGCCTATTCTTATTCTTTCCTTTGAGGTTGGTGTTTCAATATAATCTACTTTCGTACCTCTGAGTATGACAGTAAGTACCTGGGATTTTGCCACAAAGAAACAATCATGGACATACAGCTGGGATATACTGTTTATGAAAGTCATCTTATCTGCATTTTTGAGAGAAAGATCATCAAAATTAATTGAATGTGAGGCTATTTTCCCAAGGATTTCAATCTATTACAAATATCTATGCCCAGGAGCATATTGTTGCTACATAAATCATCTCTTATCAAAAACCAAAAGAGAAAGGAATATATGTCTTTTTCTTCCTTGCCTCTATTATGCAGCTTCGTGATCATTATTAAACCTCTACTCTGCACTGGTGAGACCTCATCTGGAGTATTGTGTCCAGTTCTGGGCCCCTCAGTTCAAGAAGGACACAGAGCTGCTGGAGGGTGTCCAGCATAGAGCAACAAAGATGACAAAGGAAGTAGGGCACCTCCCTTCTAAGGAAAGGCTGAGGGAGCTGGCTCTCTTGAGCATGGATGAAGAGGAAGCTGATGGGTGATCTCATTCATGTCTATAAATATGTGAGGGGTGGGTGTCAGGAGGATGGAGCCAGGCTCTTCTTAAGTTCACCTGGTGATAGGACAAGGGGCAATGCGTGCAAGCTGGAACAGGGGAGGTCCCACATAAATATCAAAAGGAACTTCTTCCCAGTGAGCATAATGGAGCATTGGAACAGGCTGCCCAGTGAGGTTGTGGAGTCTCCTTCTCTGGAGACATTCCAGACCTGACTGGATGAGTTCCTGTGTGACTTGGTCTAGGTGGTTCTGCTGTGGCAGGGGGATTGGACTAGATGATCTTTCCAGATACTTTCCGATCTCTAATGATTCTATGAAGTAATAAACCATGATGGGCCACAGATATGGTCAGGCATGCAAATTTTGAATTCAAAGCATTTGTATTTGTTCTGCAGTGAGTAGTTTCTGGGATTTTAGGGGAAACTAATACATCCTGGATAACTTTGACTGTACCTTTTATTTATGAATTAATTGGTAGTGGTTCTCTGAAGTAAAAGGGCAAATGTAAACTGAATCCAAGCAGAAGTAGTCTGAGGGTGAAATGCTGACTCTGGAAAAGATACTTAAGGGACTCGATGATACGCTAGACACAGTACTCAGAAATCATTGATGTTGGGCTATATAACCTCAAGTCAAATAAAAGAATACTTTAAGGCACTTAAAGTGATTCACTTTGGGCTGTGACAGCTTTTTGTTTGCTGAAATAATATTGCACGTATCTCCTCTGATCCATTCTCCCTATGCCCATGTGAAATTCTTGTTATATATAATACCCTTAGGAGCATAATTACAAGTTTAGACAAGGTAAATCAGATTTTCAACAAGAGGAACAGTTGGAATAGAATCAAAGAATGGATGGGGTTAGAGGGGATATTAAAGATCATTAAGTTCCAGTACCCCTGCACAGACAGGGACACCTTCATTAGATCCGCTTATTCGGGACCCCATCCAACCTGGCCTTGAACTCTTCCAGGGATGGGGCAGCCACAACTGCCTTGGGCAACCTGTTCCAGCATCTCAGCACCCTCAGTGTGAAGAATTCCTTCCTAATGCCCAGCCTAATGGAAACACAATTGAAATGGAAGGTAATAGCAGCATAAAGATGTTTAATAGAAGTTATTTACTGCAGTCGAGATTGAACTCTGGCTAAGGTAGCGTTTATGGAAAATCATATTCCTGCAGAGATTTTTAATGTAAACAGACGTCAAATGGACAAAAGCAGCTTGCAATTCCTTGACACACTCAGTTTGCAAATGGGGATCAGGTTTTCACACTTTATCAGCACCCAGCAATACCTACTGCAATACATATGATCAAGTATTCAACATTTTGTAAACTATAGTGAAGAATTTTGAATTCTGCTTATTTTGTTTATGATCCAAAAAGCATAACATGACACACTTAAAAAGTAAATCTCGTTTTGTCCTAAAAAGGGCACACTTCCTTTTTTTTTATGAGTTGTTTTGAAGTGTTTTTGGAAAAATCAGCTTCAAGTGTAAGAAAGTACTCTAAAGTTTACTTTTTTAATTGAGATTTTATTAGAAGGCCAACAGAACAGGGATAATTGATCGCATGCCTTGAGGAATGAGATAAATCTTGTTCTGCTGCTATTAAAAACAGTGTCCTTGTGGGACTGATCTAATACACTAATGCAAATTTGCATAGATATTTGCAGGATCACCTAGACCAAGTCACATAGGAACAGATCAGTGCAGGTCTTGAATATCTCCAGAAAAGGAGACTCCACAACCCCCTGGGCAGCCTGTTCCAGTGCTCCATTACCCTCCCTGGGAAGAAGTTCCTTCTGATATTGATATGGAACCTCCTGTGTCCCAGCTTACTAAACACCCCCCTTCTGATTCCCACCCCCCCCATAATGCTGTTGGCCCTCTTGGCCACAAGAGCACATAGCTGGCTCATAGTCATTCTGCTGTCCTCTAGGACCCCCAGGTCCCTTTCTGTTACATTGCTTTCCAACAGGTCAGTCCCCAACCTATCCTGGTACCTCGGGTTGTTCTTGCCCAGATGCCAGACTCTACACTAACCCTCTTTGTACTTCATTAAATCACTTTAATTAAAATCTCATAAACTCCTGAGCTTTGAAAGCTGTGTTTTCAGAAGGGCTCATTAGTTAAGACCTTCACACGTTCCAGATTTCAAATATTTATCGAATATGAACTCATTTTGACCCTACACACATTAGAAAGCTTCCCTATTCATGCATATTATTTGAAAAACACTGCAGTTAATATTAATCTACAGATTTCATCAAGATCTGAAGAGTCCATTCTGATTCTATGTGATACACAGACAGATTCATATATCACAGAGGGCTTTATGTCAGCTAATGTAGTTTGGAGTAGATGGAAATCAAAACTGTGTGTGATGATGGTGTCTTCAGGTTTTTCCAGAACTCAAATGTAAGTGATCCAAAACAGCTAAGCTGAGGGATATTCTTAGGCTGCAGTCTTGGATTAGACAAGGATATGAGGCAAAATATAGCTAGGAAGGAAAACTGCATCTGCTTTTCTGTTGTAATAACTAGCTTAGCACATGTCACCGTAATGTTAGTGCCTCTACCTAACTCGGAGTGGGTTTTTCTATTTTATGCTGCTTTCGTGTGGTTAGTGGATTGAGAGAGGTTCTCCTTCCCCTCTACTTTGCCCTGGTGAGACTGCATCTGGAATATTGTGTCCAGTTCTGGGTCCCTCAGTTCCAGAAGGGCACAGAACTGCTTGAGAGAGTCCAGCACAGAGCCACAGAGATGATGATGAAGGGAGTGGAGAATCTCCCTAATGAAGAAAGGCTGAGGGAGCTGGGTCTCTTGAGCTTGGAGAAGAGGAGACTGAGGGAGTGACCTCATGAATGTTGATCAATATTGAATGTTGATCAATATGGAAAGGGCAGGTGTCAGGAAGAAGGAGCCAAGCTCTGCTCAGTGGCATTCAATGATAGGTCAAGGGGCAAGGGGTGTCAGCTAGAACAGAGAAGGTTCCACATAGAGATGAGAAGAAACTTCTTCCTGGTGAAGGTGGCAGAGCCCTGGAAGGGGCTGCCCAGGAGAGTTGTTGAGTCTCCTTCCTTCTCTGGAGACTTTCAAGCCCCACCTGGATGTGTTCCTGTGTGACTGGATCTAAGGGATCCTGCTGTAGCAGGGGGATTGGACTGGGTGGTCTTTCAATCTCCCATCCAATTCCTTACAATCTGTGAGTGGTCATTATTGATTTCCCAGAAAAAATGAAATCAACTATTCCTAGGTTTTTGTATGATTTTAATGTTATTATTTTAAGGAATGTATGTCTAAGGGGATAAATAATCACAGCTGCTGTTGCAAAACCCTATTGAATGCAAAACCACAGGTGGTTTCTAGACACCACAGTTTATGATTGCACTAATGCAGACTGCTTGAAATTTCCCTTCATGATGCTCAACATCTATTCCTCCTTTTGTAGCCTGTGTATAAAAAGGAGAACTTTTTCCTTTGTATTCTGCTTTTTTATCAATAGTCTCATTTGAGTCAACAATAGAGCAGAAAAGGATACTACACAACCCCCCCTCCCCTGTCTAAGTATGGATTCAAGGACTGACTTCTGCATACAGGCTCAGAAAATTTTAGGGTAGCCTTTACTAACCAAAGGAACACTCCTACTGGTGCAGGGTTTGTTCAGTTTGATCACAGATAAAAGAGTGCTGCTCACTTTTCATGTCTACGAGTGAGAGGTATGAAAAATATTCTTGAAGGCCAGTTCAGTCCTTTATATAATACAGTTATTTGCTTTGTGCTGATAATTGGATATAGCGAGAAGCTCTTTGTAGCACTGTGTAAAGCAACACCTGCAATTCCTTTTTTCCTTCTAATTATGTATAAAACCCAGAGAAAAGCTAAAAATCCCTCTGTAGTCAACTTCCAATTTTTCTGTATGTACAGTTAATTCGAAAACACCTATAGTAAGATGATATTTTCCCTGCTTGGTTATCTTTCTTCTTTTACTGAAACTCCATTCAATCAGAACTCTTATTTTTAGTATGGTATTTTTAGGATGATGTTATGAAAAGGATTTCCCAGACAGTCAACATGGAGAACACAGTGCATCATTAGGGACGAATGCATTCATCCAAATACCTTGTTTGTGTTATCCCAAATGCTTCATTTCCATTCTGCTCAGTCACCCACTTTTGCCTGAAAACCACTGCCACTCTAGAGTCTAAACAATTTTCATTGGAAAGGAAAAGCACTTTCTTTTCTGAAGACCACTCTGCTCTCATTTACATCCACTTTCCTGTGAGACAGGAGTGTGCAGCTGTTTACACTATGAGCTTCAAAAGCCAGCTCTGCCTAACTGCATATTAAAGAAACCACCACACAGCAGATAAGGAGGGTATTGCTGCCGTGGTATCATATAGATGCTAGATGGTTAGAGTAAGTGTATAATTTCCCAGTAGAGAATTACAGTTTTAACCCGCATGATTTGTGAGAGTTTGCATGCAACATCAAACAGCTAAAAGAGATGTGAGATTTAAACTAGAATACTTTTTGTCAGAGATTGATTTACCTTTACTGCAGCAAATTCAGACCAGTGAAATTAGTAGGGCTACTGTAGGTCTCATACTGGCTCTCTACTACTAGATCCTGTATGTTGCACTATTTAGCTAGCTGGAGCTCAGTCTGTCATCCCTTTTCTTCCACTACTGCAGGTGGGAAATGTTCAAGACCCGCCTGGATGTGTTCCTGTGTGACTTGGTCTAGGTGGTCCTACTGTGGCAGGGGGGTTGGACTAGATGATATTTCGAGGTCCCTTCCAATCCCTAATGATTCTGTGATTTCATGATTGCCTGACTAATCCCAGACTCTGTATAGAGTGCACTCATAGTTCCATATGCCTGTAGCCTCACCAGAGAAATTAAATAGCAAAGAGATTTGAATATTTGAACAAAAGCTTGCTTGCTGATCTAATCTACTCTTTAAGAGGATGCATAATCAAATTGCATGTAGATCTTGAAAAAATGGAATAAAATTACTCTGTCTGCTTTCAGAAGATTATTATTTTTGAAGGATGAATAGAAATGTTCTTAGTGAGAAATCTGAAACAAACAGTATCTGTCCAAATCTTTGTTTCTTAGCTCAAAGTGCATATCAAACCTGACCAGAAACCAAGCTCGTCTCATGTACTCACATCAATTTTTCTATTTGCAATATGTAAAACTTTGTTCAAATAACCTACAGTGAAGAAAATAATGCAGTGTTTTGCACTTAAAACTATTTGTTTGCTTCTTCTGTTAGTGTCAAATCCCTAATTTTCTTGTGATGTGCATTACCCTGGTATAAAGTTTCCCTCCTCATTTTAAAAATCCCAACAGAAATAGCATATGCAAGCACTGTCCATCTACATAATCTGAATCTGTTCTTGATCTCACCAGTTTATACTTGGAGTAACTCTGAAAACAGCAGAACAGTGCTTGTTTTGGCAACCTATAAATCCATCTTGAACTGAATAGTAGCGATTTGCAAGGACAGAGTTCTGCAAATAACAGTGTTTTGATATATTTGTGTGGGCATTTAAAATGAATTATTATTGTGAAATTGTCAGCTTTGAAGCTTCAAAACAGAGCAGAACATAGAACAGAAACAGCAGGAGCGCATCACATTAAAGAATCTTTTGTACAACGTTCTTTTACAGTGACGACTTGTCTTTATTCCTTTTTGCTAAAATAATTAAAGCCTAATAGATGTTAATCCTGAAAAGGCTCTTCCAGCTTAAACATCACCCTCGGTTAGTTTCACTGTTCCATACAATACAGGATCTTTTCTTTTAAACTTTGAGTGAGCTGATTCTGTTTCATGAATTCAACAGGAGCTTGAGCTGTTGTCCAAAAAGTGGCTCTTTATCTGCTGGGAGGATATAGCTGCTCAGCTGAGGTGAAAGAATTTGCCATCTCTGAGTCTATGCCTGAATATGTGACCAGTGAGTATAATAAGCTCACTGATAGCTTGTATGCACTTGTATTTATCACTGAAGTAATAAAAATAAAGCTAACTACAGACTTTTTCTTTCTTTGATGTTTTGAGCAGCTTTCTATCATTAAAAATACATTTGCAAGAGTAATGTATTTGTCATTGGCTCCTTATGCATCAAAAGCACTGCATGATAGTTGTACTGATAGATAGAAGATAGATAGTTGATAGATAATTGTACTGAATCTTTTACTTGATGGAGGTTTTGCCTGGGAAAATGCTAGTGATGGTAATGTAAATGCTCATAACTCATAGAAGACCAGATTCTTAGTAGAGATCTTCTGACTAAATTTGGTGGCATTTTTTTGGTGAATTTTTTTTGCTTTGTTCCAGAATGATGTCATTGTGGGATTTTCCTAAAGCAAGAGCATTTCACTTTATTGTCTATGAACGCACAAAATACACTTTATATACAATAAAATGCAAATACTTATTTTATGCTGCAGNTTATCTCCCATAAAATAAAACTGAAGCTTTAAGACTATGACAGGTTCAGTCTGCAGCTCATACAACTTCCAGATCTGCCCTGTTCTTGTGCCTGGCAGATGGGAAGCCAGCAATTCTAAGCTTATCTGATGATGTTTCTGATATCTCTGAAGCAGAAAATATTGGTGAATTTTAGTTTGACTTTTTTATGCATTTGGGTCTTATTTTTGTTATATATACAGCATCACAGTATTGATGGAGTTGGAAGAGACCTCAAGAGATCTAGTCCAATCCCCAGCCAAAACAGGACTGCCTAAAGCACATTGCACAGGGCTGCATACAAGCAGGGTCTGAATATCTCCAGAGAAGGAGACTCCACA
>VZRI01005811.1:91703-138776 GCA_013397515.1 Upupa epops | reverse complement strand
CCTGCTGTGGCAGGGGGATTGGACTGGATGATTTTTTGAGGTCCCTTCTGATCCCTAATGATTCTGTGATTCTATGATTCCTTTAGTTTTATTATTGGTAGATGACCATTGGTTAATATTTCTTGTCAGCAACATTTTTAGTTATCTCCCATAAAATAAAACTGAAGCTTTAAGACTATGACAGGTTCAGTCTGCAGCTCATACAACTTCCAGATCTGCCCTGTTCTTGTGCCTGGCAGATGGGAAGCCAGCAATTCTAAGCTTATCTGATGATGTTTCTGATATCTCTGAAGCAGAAAATATTGGTGAATTTTAGTTTGACTTTTTTATGCATTTGGGTCGTATTTTTGTTATATATACAGCATCACAGTATTGATGGAGTTGGAAGAGACCTCAAGAGATCTAGTCCAATCCCCAGCCAAAACAGGACTGCCTAAAGCACATTGCACAGGGCTGCATACAAGCAGGGTCTGAATATCTCCAGAGAAGGAGACTCCACAGCTTCTCTGGGCAGCCTGATCCATTGTTTAGTCACCCACACAGTAAAGTTTTTTCTCATGTCTAAATAAAGCCTCTCGTGTTCCAGCTTGTTTCCATTGTCCCTTACAACTGGAAAACAGTCTGGTGCTGTTCTCCCTACAGCCACCCTGCAGATATTTATAGGCAGGGATCAGGTCTCCTCTGTCTTTTCTTCTCCAGGCTAAACAGTCCAATCTCTTTCAACCTTTCCCAGTACAAGAGATGCTTTAGGCCCCCAGTCATCTCCATTGTGCTCCTCTGGACTATCTCCAGTAGTTTAATTTGAACTGGGGAGCCCCAAAACTGAACACAGAATTCCAGATGTGGCCTCACCAGGGCAGAGTAGAAGGGGAGGAACCTATACAAATACACATAGCCTCGGGAATTTTGGATCAACCAAAATGAAGTTTCTTAGCCAGAGACATTTAATTATAATATAAACAGAATGGAAAAAGGAAATCACTTGCATCTGCAACTAAAACATTCCGTCTATGTGTTAATTTACATTTGAATTGAAGACTTTGCATGCAATTAGTCTGCAGACTCTACTGCTAAATGGATTGGTCTATAATTTTTAGTTTCCAAAGGGCCCTTGGTTGCCTCTCACAGAATTGTTTACAAATGTTCCAGAAATTCACTGGAAATGAAGCTATAGCACAACCATAATTATCTTCCTGGTTATGTGTGTACGTGCTTGCTACTCCGCAGGTCAAAGGCTTCAGTATCCCACTTTTATAGCCAAGCACAAATTAGTTGAATAACGAGGACGTTATGTAGTTACCAGGCAAAAGCCTCTACTGATTAATGCCACTCCAGCATGTGGCAAGAATAAAGTTAAGGATAAAAACGTATTATTTCTTGTATTTTTTGTGTAAAAATGGGCCTGTGGCAGAAGCAAGAGAGATGTTTTCATAGTGGTATCAGAACAGGATTTTGCTCTAAATTCAGGTAAATTGTCTACCTAACTTGTTATAGCTTAGATTTGCTTCCTTGGAATAAAAGCTGACACCCAAACTGAACAGCGTGCTGTTATCTTTGTGTTTCTGATACACAAAATCATAGAATCATTAGGGATTGGAAGAAACCTCGAAAGATCATCCAGTTCAATCCCCCTGCCACAGCAAGACCTGCCACCTAGACCAAGTCTCACAGGAACACATCCAGGTGGGTCTTGAATGTCTCCAGAGAAGGAGACTCCACAACCCCCCTGGGCAGCCTGTTCCAATGTTCCGTCACCCTCCCTGGGAAGAAGTTCCTGCTGATATTGATATGGAACCTCCTCTGTTCCAGCTGGCACCCACTGCCCCTTGTCCTCTCACCAGATGTTCACTTGCATGTAGTGATTTGGTAAATGTTTTGCTTTTCATTTGAATATTCCCCTAAAGCCAAACTAAGTGTTTATTCTTAAAGCGATCTCTGGAGTGAGAAATACTTTGGTAATGCCATAGACC
Organism: Upupa epops; assembly: GCA_013397515.1. Lineage (NCBI taxonomy): Eukaryota > Metazoa > Chordata > Aves > Bucerotiformes > Upupidae > Upupa > Upupa epops. The sequence continues at coordinate 136,806 of VZRI01005811.1, read as the reverse complement.
GATGTTTTGGGGGCTCGTCTCTGACTAATCATTTCCCCTTATTTTGTGTACCAGCCTGGATTCTACCTGCAAGCCTTTACCTGTATCTATGAGCAGAGTAATATTCTGATTTATATTAAAAGTCAATGTGTGAAGAAGACACTGGACCTCTGGAGTGCAACTGTAAGTGGTGGCACTGACAGAATAAGTGGAGTAAAAAAGTGGAGTAGCTGCAGATTTAATTTTTTCAGGTATGGGCACTGGCTACTGAAGGACTTCCAAATCTTCCTGACTCAAAATTCTTTGTGCTGTATAATCACAAACAAAACATTAAAAGTCAAAGCATGGGGTTTGTTTGTTTTTAAAGTAACATTTGTGGCAAGGAAAACCCCATGCAGATACACAATGAAGGAGGTTATACATTAGGAGTATTGCATTCAATTCTGGGCCCCTCAGTTTAGGAAGGATGTCGAGGTGCTTGAACGAGTCCAGAGAAGAGCAACTAGAATGGTAAAGGGGCTGGAAGGTAAGCCCTACAAGGAGAGCCTGATGGAGCTGGGTCTGTTTAGCCTGGAAAAGGGGAGGCTCAGGGGTGACCTTATCACTATCGTATCGAGATCGTTACGGTCAGGCGGGGGTTGGTCATTTCTCCATGGACACTGGAGACAGGACAAGGGGTCACAGTCTTAAACTCCATCAGGGGAGGTGTAGACTTGACATTAGAAAAGGTTTTTCACTGAAAGAGTGATTCAGTTTTGGAACGGGCTGCCCACGGAGGTGGTTGGGTCACAGTCCCTGGAGGTGTTCAAGGTTAGGCTGGATGAAGTGCTGAGTGGCATGATCTAGATGTCAGATGTTTAGGGTTACTTGGTTGGTTTTAGGTTGGAATGGATGATCTTTAAGGTCTTTTCCAGCCTCATCATTACTGTGAGACTGTGAAACTCATGACATTTTCAATGATGTAAAAAAATCAAGGGGACTGAATTTGTATTTTATGTAAACTGACATAGGACCTTGGAACTCGCTGGAGATCTGCTGGTACTTCAGTGAATCCATCTGATTCACAGAGTTATTATAACTAAAAGAAAAGTGGAAGTCCCAGGAGACTTCACAGGAATGATATTTCATTTCCATCTCAAGATTACTGTAGTAGGTCATCAGCTTTGACCGTATGATCAAGTTTCTTTTGGGATGTTGCTTTCCTTGCATAGAGCCTAAAGCAAACACAGTCTGCTTTTTCAGAAGTGGATATCTGGTTTGACAAGAAAATGAAATCACTCTAATAAAAGTAGGAGAGAAGGGGAAAAACTATTACTTGCAGGCTGAGGATTGAAAACTGCTGTGATTGTTCTTGCTGCTGTGATTTTTAAAGGAAGCAATACTTTTTTCCTTAGCGATTCTGTTTTTGTTTTTCCTGCAGCATGGGGAAAAACATACCAACTGCAAAACTTTCTGTTATGAAAGATTATCACAAGAAAGATACCATGAAAGATATTGTGTGGTTAATATGTGCTTTATGTTTGTTTGTTTGTTTGGTATTTAGAAGAGGAGTTATTTCCCCCATTCTCAATAATGTGGGACATATAGGATATATGGATGATACCAAGCCTGGAGAAACAGGCTTCCTGTGTGACTTCCCCAGGCACTGTTTGTCACCTTGTAACACTGAATTAATTTGTTCCATATTTTAGAGGGCTTTTGAGGATAAATCAACATATTCATGTGAAGTAGCAAGATAATGAGGTGACGACAATTAGCTGTAGAAAAATCTGTAAGTGAGAAACCTCAATGCCACTGTTGCATTGTAGCACAATCCCTTTCAGCATAGAATGAATGTCCATTCTTGTTGCAGTTTAACAGATCATGGAGAATTTTCTTGACAAATGAGAGAAAGGCTGCAATTACCAAGTACTGCAACAGTTTGTGATCCATTTTAGCCACCAGTAATCTTAAAAGAACATTTTTGTTACTATCAGACAACATTATTTATGTTCAGTTCTGGGCCACTCAGTTTAAGAAGGACACAGAGCTGATGCAGGGTGTCCAGCATAGGGCAACTAAGATGATGGAGGGAGTGGAACAGCTCCCTTGTGAGAAAAGGCTGAGGGAGCTGGGTCTCTTGAGCTTGGAGAAGAGGAGGCTGGGGGGTGACCTCATGAATGTCTATAAATATATGAGGGGTGGGTGTCAGGAGGATGGAGCCAGGCTCTTCTCAAGGTCATCTTGTGATAGAAAAAGGGGCACTGGGTGCAAGCTGGAACAGAGGAGGTTCCATATAACTGTCAGAAGAAACTTCCCAAGGAAGGTAATGGAGCATTGGAACAGGCTGCCCAGGGAGGTTGTGGAGCCTCCTTCTCTGGAGACATTCAAGACCTGCCTGGATGTGTTCCTGTGTGACTTGGTCTAGGTGATCCTGCTGTGGCAGGGGCATTAGACTTGATGATCTTTCGAGGACCCTTCCCATCCCTAATCATTCTATGATTCTATGATTTGGGCTACAGCCATATTCCTCCTGACAGACTAAAACCTACTGCTTTGTCTAATATTTCAGGCAAAAGCACAGTGTCAAGAAGCTTTGGATGAAGTACTCTGTCTCCAGAGTTTCTGCTTCACAGTGGAGATTCCAAGTTTCATTTCCCAGTGGATAATGGTTCCCTGACACTGTAATAAACACTGGATTCAGGATAAGTAGGGAGGAAACTTGTTAGAAACCTGAGGAAGACCAGAAGGGAAAGTGATTCTTCTGGACTTCTCAGCCATGGAGATGATTTCTAAACCAAGGAGGAACTCTGGTGCCTATATGTGCATGACTATGACATTTCAGGTTATTTCTTAAATTATGCCCTAGTGACATAACCAGTTACAATGCAAGCTATAAATACATAACAAATAGGTTCCACCTTGTACCCTTTAAAGTAATCTAAAAGCAGAAAGCAAACCTACTTTAATCTTTCAGAACAATTTGCCCCCTTTCTCCCAGAATAACAAAACAGTGTGTATGGGCAGAAGGAGAGTTTTATTTCTAGATATTGCCAGGTATTTAGCAGTATCTCAGCATTCCACTGAAAATGCTTCCTGTTGGTAATCCAAATTTATCAGTTTATGTTGATGTTAACGGAAATGTTTTCAATTATTTTACTGCACATTTTAGCGTGCTATTAATATTTAAAGGGGGAAAATTAGGATAGTTGAGTATTTCTAAAATATCTTGGAAAATATGATACATATGCAAGAATTCTTTTTTGGGTGTTTTTTTTTAGAGTTACTGAGATATATTAGCTGAAAGAGGTTAATGCTCCATATTAATCTGTGTAATTTTCTAAGGGTTGTGTGAGTTTCCTTGTCCTGTAAACATAAAGTGTCTCATACAACTACTTTCCCAGCATTTTCATATCAGGAAAGTATTCAGTTCAGAGAAACTGAAATGAGGGATCAAGAAAATTAAATCTTACAGTGGGAACTTCTGAAACTATTTCAAGTATGAATTTCATTGCAGGTTCTGCAATTATGAGATATACCTAAGGTATGCCCTGCAGAGTCAGTTTTAACTTCTCCATCAAAAAAAAAAAACAACCTAGAAGACAAAAACTGGAGATGAATTTGGATTCATCCATTCATCAAACTTAATCAATTCAGAAACAGGCATCACAAGAAAAGAGACGGGTCATTCAGAAAGGAGATACAATTATTCATGAGTCTATTTGTGTCTGTGTATGCTTAGAACAGCAAAAATGTCTGTTTAAAATAATTTAGTGGTTATGTAACTTAAAATTACTATCAAATATTCTCAAGAGCACAGGCAATATTTGCTGTTGTAGCTCTTAATATAACCTAGAGAGTTCTGCTTTTAAAAATTAATTGTTGAGTGTGCTGGTAGCTCCAATATAATTTTTTTTCTTTCTATTTAAGGAGGGAAATAATATCCTTTCACATCCTCCCAGGCATCTTTCCGGTATTCTCAAGGCTTAAATGCTAGCTGTAAGGGATGAGACACAACGTGAATATTAATGTCCTGGCTGAGCTGACAAATGTGTTCTGTTTGGGAATGGCCAGACAAGTGCATTCAAAATATGGACCTAGTCCAGGAGGCTGAGATTTTCACAGAATCTGGGGAAAAGTCTGACAAAAGTGCTCAGCAGCTACCTCATAAACACTTGCTCTAGAAAACTGTAATCTATGGGTAGAAAAATCAGCTGTGTCAGAAAGGGAATGAGTTCTTTAGGATGGCAAAGGAAGAGAAAGTTTCCAGTGTGTATGTGTGTCAGCATGTACATGCAGAACATAGAGATGTGAGATCTTTTATGGAGGGTTTCCATCATAGAGCAACTAAGATGATGGAGGGAGAAGAACAGCTCCGTTATGCGGAAAGGCTGAAGGAGCTGGGTCTGTTGAGCTTGGAGAAGAGGAGGCTGAGGGGTGACCTCATGAATGCTTACAAATATGTGAGGGGTGGGTGTCAGGAGGATGGAGCCAGACTCTTCTCAAGGTCATCTGGTGATAGGACAAGGGGCAATGAGTGCCAGCTGGAACAGAGGAGGTTCCATATCAATATCAGAAGTAACTTCTTCCCAATGACTGTAAAGAGCATTGGAACAGGCTGACCAGGGAGGTTGTGGAGTCTCTTTCTCTGGAGACGTTCAAGACCTGCCCAGATGCATTCCTGTGCAACTCGGTCTAGGTGGTCCTGCTGTGGCAGGGGGATTGGACTAGATGATCTTTCGAGGTCCCTTCTGATCCTTAAGGATTCTATGAGTCTATGATGATTCTTGCTGTTTACAGAGTGCATGTGTCAACTGACAGAAAGTAGCTGGTAAGTTTTATTCCTCCTAATGAATTGCTTTGAGCAACAAAATCAACACTCATTCACCATACTTTCTTGTCAAGTAGTTGAGACTTCCTTAGCAGTATTTCAGCAATATGGATGTAGAATCTTCTCAGGTGGTTGAGGTGTTTTACTATGAGATGAAGTTTGGTAAATTTCAGCTTGCAAATATGCAATAGCAATTTTTATTTTAATAACTGCATACAAATGTTAAATGCTGCAGCGTGCTTTTGCAGTTTCTGTCCTCTTGATAACACAACACATTTTGGATCTTGGAGTCAATGCTTTCTCTTTGCTTTCAAAAGGGCATTGGCATGTGCCCTAATCTGTTGTAGTTTGAGTATCTTCTAATGGTTTTATAGAATCATTAGGGATGGGAAGAGACCTTGAAAGATCATCTAGTCCAATCCTCCTGCCACAGCAGGATCACCTAGACCAAGTCACACAGCAACGCATCTGTGCCCTCACTGAGAAGAAATTTGTTCTGATATTGATATGGAACCTCCTCTGTTCCAGCTGGCACCCATTGCCCCTTGTCTTATCACCAGATGACCTTGAGAAGAGTTTACTATGATACTGGTTTTGCTAACGCAAGACAATGTCATGTTTGTGTAAAAGGCACAGACATCCCTTTCTTTTCCCCATATATTTTTAATTCGGGGGATAGATGGTTCCTTTCCTTTTGTAACTGGGCACAGCTGTCTTGATGTTCCAGTTTTACAAGTATAGAGTAGAATAAGTTTTATACCGTCAATTTCTTTTTTCCTGTGTATAGAATAATTTGACATTCCTAGGACTATTTTCATGACACAAATCCAATCTCAAGAAATGCTAGAGCCCTGCAAGTTCAGTAAGCACACAACAGACAGTAGTCGATCCTCATGGTAATGATATAAGCTAGGCAATTATATTATCTCTACTTTCACAGTAGGTGAGAATTTAAATAACTTGTCCTCAACCACGTAGCTAACTATTTAAGAAAAAGGCTTGATCTTCAGAAGTTGTTTTTCTTGCTTGATAGATATTCCCATCTCACTTTGAAGCTGAAAATTTTCCATCACGCATCAGAATGAGATGAAGATTGTGGAAACAGTACATTTTAAGGAAAAACTAAAGGGAATCATCCATCAAATGATGGCTGACAACTCATCTGCCAAATGCAGAAGGGAGGCTTAGTTTTTAGCTCTCATCTCTTCAGCCAAATACTCCAAAACCTTAGTTATTTGGGAGAAGTTTCTCATCTTTTAACTTGAAAATTCAGCTAAGAATCTGAGAAAAACTCAACTGGCATGTTGCAGTGAAACACATCTTTTAATGAAAGACTGAACTTCAACAACTTATCAGTGCCAGTGAAAAATTGCCAGAGTCAATTCCTCTGCATTATTAATGTCTCATTCTGACAAGCACTATCCCACTGGGATTTGGTTTTGCTGAGCAATAGCCAGTACCACCCCTAGCTGAAAAGATTGCTTTGCTTTGCTCCAGAGGCCTAGGGCTCATATGTGAGGATGTGCTGTGGCAGCAGAGCAGCATATGAGTTCTATAATGATATAAATCTACCTAAAATGACCACTGAGAGAAGAACTGTCTGTAAAATGTTTTTTGGAGGACTGTCAACACCAAAATGCATGCTACACATAGTCATGCCAGATCCACTGATATGAGTAGTAAACCATGGCTTTTAGAGTCTGAAACAAGCAATTTGCGTGGTAATCCACTGCCCTACTACCTTTGGCAATGATCTGCTGCATGTAGGAATGTCTGGGAGACCAGGCTGTAGATTATTTGGAAACACTCAACAAACAGCTGTTGCGTATTGTAGGACTGACACGAGAAAACCTGGACCTGTGGCTGTTGGCCTTGCCAGTTTGGGCACAGTTGAAGATTGTATATTTTCAATGTACATGTGTGTTTTGTCTGTTAAGAATGTCTTTCTTCTGCCTAGGAATGTTTCTGTAAGTAGAGGAGGGTTAGGAGAACTTGCTATACTACAGCCAGTGAGAAGAGCCCATGAGTTGGAAGATTATATTCAGTTATCGGGCATGGAGATGCTTCACCTACCTATTGAAAGTTGAGAGAGTGGAGCAAGCTGTTTGTAAATAATTTAAAAAATAACCTAGACTTGAAAAAAATTTAATCTTCCCTGTCTTCCAAAAACTGTGGATTCTGCTTTTCTCTCTGAACTACAGCCAAAGCAACCTGTTCAGCCAGCATGGTTTTCTTCCCTGACATCTTTTAGGACACAGGGACAGCATTGTTCTTTGCCCTTAATACTTCCTTCTTGAAGTATATCCAGCCTTCCTGGACCATTTTGTCCTGTAGGACTGCCTCCCAAGGGACTCTGTCAATCAGTCTTCAGGACAGGTTGAAGTCTGCCTTCTTAAAGTCCAGATCCTGAATTACCATCAAGCATCTCGAGTTATCATCAATGGTAGGTAATAGATAGATGTTTCTAGATTTACACTTCAGTATTTCTACACCAATAGTTCAGCAGCTGACATCTAGATGGTATGAATCCATTACCAACTGAAAGGCTCTGTGCTTCTCTATCTACCAATATTATTCTTGAGGTGCCTGGATTTTTCAAGGAGGTCTTTTATTTAAAGACCCAACCCTGCTTAGCTTATAAGAGCTAACAAGAATACAGCCTGTCATGTGTGAGCAAAGATTTTATGAAAATGGTAACCTGACTTTATTTGAAACTCGGTACTCATTTGTGGAGTGGAGACATTCTTTGTCATGTTTCAGCCCACAGAAAGATTATACAGCTGAGATATAATCTAGTAAAAATAGCATTTGCAAATGAATTGCTCATAGAAGTCTCAGGCATAATTGGATCAGGACTATCATATATGAATGAGTGTCTCGCTGTCACAGTAGTGTGCCATGCAATATGCAAATCACTTGGTTTAATGAACAGCTTCATTTTTTACAAAAAAAATAGGGTTCGTGTGGTTAAACACTCAGAGGGATTTATTAATGTTTCAGTTTTATGGACTAAACTGGGATGCTTATAATTAAATCCAACTTTTGTTGGATCCAACGCTAAAGATAATTAAAAAGAAGTCAACTAAATGAAAGTGATCACGGGTTAGTATGATGCTGCTATGTTACGCCTTCAGACTGCAGGAAGCCAAAAGGAATGTGTTTTGCAGGGATTAAATGATAAAACCATTCACAATGGAGTCTCACTTCATGTGTCAAAAATAACTTCAGATAAGCTACATAAATCTAGTAGAGGTTCAAGATGACATAACAGTGGCTTATATGTAGGCTTATTCTGGGCCCTTTGGTTCAAGAAGAACACAGAGCTGCTGGAGGGTGTCCAGCACAGAGCAACAAAGATGTGGAAGGAAGTAGAACAGCTCCCTGATGAGGAAAGGCTGAGGGAGCTGGGTCTCTTCAGCTCGGAGAAGAGGAGACTGAGGGTTGACCTCATTTAGGGTGGGTGTCAGGAGATTGGAGCCAAGCTCTTCTCAAGGTCATCTGGTGATAGGACATGGGGCAATGGGTGCAAGCTGGAACAGAGGAGGTTCCCTATCAATATCAGCACGAACTTCTTCCCAGTGAGGGTAACAGAGCATTGGAACAGGCTTCCCTGGGGAGTTCTGGAGTCTCCTTCTCTGGATATGTTCCCCTGCCACAGCAGGATCACTCAGACCAAATTCAGGCAGGTTTCAAATGCTTCCAGAGAAGGAGACTCCACAAACACCCTGGGCAGCCCCCTCCAGTGCCCCGTCACCCTCACTGGGAAGAAGTTATAGAATCAGTCAGGGTTGGAAGGGACCACAGGATCATGCAGTTCCAACCCCCTCTACCATGGGCAGGGACACCCCACCCTTGAGCAGGCTGGCCAGAGCCTCATCCAGTCTGGCCTTAAACACCTCCAGAGACGGGGCCCCAACCACCTCACTGGGCAACCCATTCCAAGCTCTCACTACTCTCATGGTGAAGAACTTCCTCCTCACATCAAGTCTAAATATATGCTTATACCTTTTGTTTTTCTCTGTATTCTTTCTTTTTAACATTTTACTAGCTTGTGTCCCCTAAATTGCTTCTATCTGCCTGTTATTCATCCAGCCATGTCAATTTCGATATGAACCAAGAAAGACAATTGCTAACATGTTCATTACATCATTATTTGTTCATTTGGTAATGAATTTATAGAATGTTGGAGAGAAATTATCGATGAAATATTTTCACATTATGGGTCTAGACACTGATTTCCCATGCTTGGGATATAGAAGAACATGTAGAAGACACAGAGAGACGTCAGTGTTTAATTATAATAACTGATGTTCTTTCAGGCTGGGCTGGTAGCTAGATGTGAGGAACAGCTGTGAGGCTGAAAGCAAACAAGACTGAATTTGTAGACAAGAAGATTTGGATGGTTTTGGTTGAAAGTTTTAGAACCAGCTTGTCCCTCACTTGTTCCCGAGAGGGAACACAATAAGCCTCTGTATGAGTGTAGGTCAGAGAACAAAGTTAGCAATCACATGCAGACTCACCAGGCAATGCACAACTGTGAACGCAAAGACGGTTGAGAACAGAGAAGACAGAGGAAGTAAAAGGCATGAAAAGGTTTTTCTTCCTTTTTGCTTGTTAAACTTTTTCAAGGAAGAATGTCTTCAGGCAGTTGAAACATAAATTGTTCGGGTACATCAGATGTGAGAAGACAGGAATAGTGTGCAATGGCAAGGAGAGTCTAAATCAAGTTTGGTCAGAAGGTTAGAGTCAAAAGAAGAACAAAAAAAAGTCTATAGAAAAGAGAAATTTACAGCTGATGTTAAGATTAAAGGAAAATTTCATCATTTGGAAAGATAACAGTCATCAGCTAGATGATAATATTTACCGATTTCTTTTGCCAGTGCAATGAAAGTTGTACTCTACTGAGAGTGAAATCTTCAATCTAGTGAAGAGAGAAATAATGGTCTTATGGTCAAATCAAATCATGACCTTTGGTTTATTACATCATTTGCTCCCTAACAGTGGCTCTTTGGAATCTAACAGCTGAACTCGACTGTTTATCTGGTTGAACTGTTTATCTGGATGATGAGCTTTTCGTCAAGGTTGGCTAAGTCATTACAGCTCTGACGATCTGAATGTCTAGCATTAGAATTTTAAAATGAATTGATATTCTCTGAAATTATCCTACATGAAAGCTGACAGTTGGAACTCCATGTTGTATTTAATTCAAACCCAAATCACTACTATAATTTAGAAATGTCAAGGCTTTGTAACTTTTTTAAAATTTGTCTCTTTCCCTTCCTAACATGAAGAGAGAGAGAGAAATGTCTGCATGCTTTTAAACATGGATCAATCTACCAGTTTCATCTAATGAAATCCCAATTTTATCGGATAGGAATAAATTCATCTCTGGTATTAATGCATGATCACAATTGGAATAGACCTTTCCTCCATCAAAAGGAAGTAAAATTAACTGATAAACTTCAAATAGGTGTTTAACTTGGTATACTCCAAGTAGACTCTGAGTGAAAGCCTAGTCTAAGAATTTGAGGTAGCTTCCCTACATTTCTTTAAGGTGTTTGAAAAGTAAAATAGAAGTTTAGAAAATTAAACATAGCATATAAAGCAGTGAACACAGATGAGAATCAAAAACTCTTGTGAATACTCAAAACCCTGCACATATGTAGAAACAGATGATTAGAATCTCATATCTGTCTTACCTTTTACTTGGAATGGTTTAATGTACAGCTGAACTGTCTCGTGAGTAAATCTCTTTTATATTCCAGGTTTTAGTGTTCCCCTGACTTCACGGGATGGTGCCTTGATGCATAAACTCCCTGATTAGTTACTGGGAACCGTGAGAATCTGCTTAGCTTTCCATTACTTTACCTTTGTGTTACATTAATGTGTTCCTTTTTAGGACTTTCAAAGGATCTCCAGAAACCATCACTATTATTAATTTACACCCCATTATTAGATAGAAGCTAAATGTTCAAATGGTTCCTGTAGCAATTTCTAAGTCTAGTATATGTCATGAATACAAAAGAAGACTTTAGGACAAATAAGAAGTGAATAGACGTGATTGTCTCTAAGAGTAATACTGCAGATTCTCACTTGAAGTGGATGGACCTGGGGAGATGAATACTAGAAATGTTAGTTGAAGAATGGGTATGAAAATAGCACAAGGTAAAATCTTATCATTAAAAACTGTATTTTTATCACAATGATTTTCTCATTAGAAGATATTAAACAAGGAATTTGTCACAGAAAATCGTATTTCAAGAATATGAAATTAAGAAACACACTTTTCAATTAAAAATGTGTGGTGATGAAGAGGAAAAATCTAACACAGTTTACTCATTGTGAATATTTAATAAGGAAATGGAGCATTGGAACAGGCTGCCCAAGGGGGTTGTGGAGTCTCCTTCTCTGGAGACATTCCAGACCTGGATATGTTCCTGTGTGACTTGGTCCAGGTGATCCTGCTGTGGCAGGGGATTGCACTAGATGATCTTTTGAGGTCCCTTCTGATCCCTAGTGATTCTATGATTCTATAAGTTTAGTGTTTTTACAGGATGCTAATTTGGTGCAACTAAATTCCAGGTAAAATAAGTTTTCAAGCAAAAATAATTCTTGGACAGAATAAAATGATCCAATTCAGTATTTACATTTTGATATTCCCATTATGTTATATCTGGAGTGTGAACTTGGAATGTAAAATTCAATAACAGTGTTACAGTGCATCATTTCATAGATTCATAATGCGATTGACTGCTCCCCAGTTCCTTGAAATTTCACTGGAAATCCATGCATTTACAACAGCAGATTAAATCTGATTCCTTTTCCTTTATTTATCTAGCTATTTATTAAAACTATTTATGGAGAGAAAGTTGTTAATGAGAAAATAATACCATTTCTCCTATCCTGCGATAGATTTTGTATTTCTGTTTATAAGCCCATTATGTGTATGTACTCAGATCCATCACTTTCAAGTATTTCACTATAAATCAAGATGGTACTTTATATTGGAAGACATTAGAACCTGAATATTAACTGATAGTTTCACTGGTAAAACAAGGAATAATTGAGTGGTAGAGCCTTAGTCTAACAAAATATTAATTCAGCAAGTCAGTAAAACTATATAATGTTGTAATAATGTTTAACTTGCTGCTTTAAAGGGAGAATTATTATGCATTATTTGTTTTCTGACCGATAGTCTTGTCAATACTAAACAGTATTATCATGAAAACACTGGATTAGCTAACTCACTACATCAACATGAGGTGACTGTTAAATATTCAGCAAATTTGAAGAAAGAAAGTAGTTCTTTCAACAAACAGATGGTTTTCCAGCAGGTAACAGAAGAAGGTAATGAGTAATCAAGGGCAATGACTAAGCTGCCTTGGACAGGTTGTGTTTTCTATTCTACTTCCCACTTAATCTCTCCATCTCCCTGTCTGTAAGGATACAACCACTAACCTACATACTGCTGAAGCCTTCATCCCTAAAATACATCAAAGTGAAAGAAAGCAGCAGCATTAAGTATAATCTGACAACTGTGAAGGAGAGGATTAGTAATCTGGAAGGAACATTTCAACATACTCTTTGAGAATACAGTTCTTCTTGAGATTATATAGATTGAGATCCCTGCCAGAAACACTACAAAGGAAATGACATATCTTGGTGATCTGATAACCAACTGCTATGAACAGGTAGGAGACCTACCCAGCTAGAAATTTTACTTCTTTTATCATAGATTTGATGAGTGCTATAGTGAGATAGCTGCTTGGGAAGGACAAAACACATAGTTACAGGGAATATATTTAGCAAATGTTATTTGTCATGAAGAAGCAGGTACTAAGGAGAGTTACTGCATGTTATAGATGAAAGAACTCATTGAGAATCCTGTATGACAAATAGTGAAGAAGTATACTTTTAAAAAACAAATACAATGAGTTCTACGTTCATGTAGTGGAAATTATAACAGCAAGGACTATTTGAAACAATTTTACAGAACATTATGTAAGATATCTATTGTAAGTAAGATATGGAATCACATGAAACTGCATTCTTAAAAAAACTAAATGGAAGGCAACTGTCTTTCTACATGTCCTTATGGTTTCGTAAACAAGAAACCAATGGCAGAAAATACAAGAGGTGAGCTGTTGTATGCCATAAGTGTGTGTGTTTTGGAGGGCTACTGTGTTTTCATGAGAAAAACAGCTGAGTGAACAAGTCAGCCTGTTCTCCTAGGAAAGCAGTGAACTTCTCAGTGACATGTAAGCAGAAGCATCCTAGAGGAAGTTAAGTAAACAAGTCAAATCCAGCAGAAAAAATTATGAAGGAAGGCACTTTGCAATTAGCTCTGTTGTCAAGGCTAATGTTGAAAAAAAAAAAGTAGAAATTCTTAGTGTTATGAAACTTTTATATAAGTGACATTATCAAAGGTAATGATTGTGGTGGTTCACATAGGCAGAATACTGGGAACTTGTTTACCTCACTTAGGAATTTATAATACATGGGTTTTTTTTCCATGAGAAAGAGATTTTCTGTATGAAAGAAATCATTACCTGATTCAAGGCTAGTGAAACCTCCAAAGTGCTTGATAGTGAATGCTTGCAAACTGATGTGTTAGACAGCACAGTTCAACAAGAAATGCAGGAAGGAGTCTATTCTATACTGTTCACATAAAACTAGGATAAGCTACCCTTCTAAAAAGCAAAAGCATCAATTTATTATTAATAAGTACTTCTATTTACAGATGTGCACTGGGGAACTACTGTAATAACTATAATTCTTGAAACTCAGTCCTTCTATAATAATGTTTCAAAATGAAGAAACTTCTCAGAAAAATTGAGAAAAATAATTCCATGAGAATATGAATGAATACTGAGAATGCTTGGGAGGTCACAACCCCACTTTTACTAGTGTAAAAATACTCCATTGTTGCATCATACTAAGTACTAGTACATTTCAGATTTCTTCATACAGGGGTGAAATCTTTTCTCTGAAGTACAAATTCCCTGTTCAAGGCTGTGTTCTGTTTCCACTTCTATGGGTTTCCCTCTTTCTGTGGCCTTGCCTAAAACTAATTTTTTCTTCTCTGAATACACTGTACGATGCAAATGGTGAAATGAAGAGAACGAATTTGTATTAAAAAGTAGTGTATCACAGAATTACAGAAACATTTAGGTTGTAAAAGACCTGTAAGATCATCAAGTCTAACATTTAACCCTACTCTTGTCTTTATCACCCCTAAAACAGACCCCTAAACACCTCATCTCTATGGCTTTTAAACACATCTATGGATGGTGACCCAACCACCTCCCTGGATAACCCCTCCCAATGTTTTACAGCCCTCTCAGAGAAAGACTTTTTCCTAATATTGAGCCTAAACCTCCCTTGTTGCAGCTTTAGGATGTTCCCTCTAGTCCTATCATTGTTTACTTGGGAGGAGGTGCCAGCACCTCCCTCTCTACAATGCCCTTTCAAATAGTTGCAGAAAGCAGTAAGGTCTTCCCTACATTGTAAGGAAAAGGGTGGTAAAAAAATAAGTCAGTAAAAATTAGGAGCTGGAAACTGTAGGAAATTGCCAAAAGAAGCTGAAAATAGCAGCGAAGCAATTTCTGGCTCTTGATGCAAATCAATAAAAGAGTGGGTTGGGTTGGTAGGAGTCTTTTGAACTATATTCAGAACATAATAAATCCTACTGGATCATAAGCCAGACACCAGATGGAGATGATGAACCTTTGAATAACAATGCAGAAAAGTCACAGGTATTCACTAACAAGAAACCTTATTTTGTATTTGGAAAGCTGTGAAATTATGTAGGTGTTTCTGGTAGTGTGATTGACAGCAAGGAAGCACTAACTAGTCCATTAATAATAGCAGACAGTAGATAGTGTCTGCTAGGGATTCAATTTATTAAATCAGAAGCACGTTCTTGTGCATTGTGCTTTCAGGGATGACAGTTCTTCAACTGCAATGTATGTGATTTTCTCTACTCCCTATTTGGGGTAAAAGAGGCAATAAATGAAATCTCTTAATATAAGCTCAATGCTGAATAAACCTCAAATGCAAAATATTTTCCCCAAAATAGTTGGCTGAAAATATATTGAACCTATCTGCTGAGATAAATATCCTGAGGTAGCCCCACAAAGCTGTTGGGCCTTTTTACCACAGGAAAGGCAATCAAAACAACCTCCCAAAATCTGGTCAGTCTGACAGGATTTAATAAAGTAATAGAAATTAACATGCTGAAACAAATCCACCCCCAAAAAATCCCCCAAAACCCCCAGTTAATCCCAAACTGATAAAGCCTCAAAGAATGTAGAAGGTACACCATACACAAAACCTCTTTTCAGTGACCAAAATTGCAGTTTTGATGGATAAAGGTAAATGTTTATATATAATATATGTGTTTTCAACATTGTGATAAGAAAATAGCACATCATCTCTATAGAGCCAGTGTGGAATGAATTAAGAGCTAGCTATCTGACAGACATCAAAAGGAGTTGTCATAACTAATAGCTCTAATATTATTTACTCTAATAAAAAAAAGCAAACATATAATCCTTAAAAGTATCTTATAAATCTTAATGGACAACTAAACTGTCAAGGTCAAGGAACTATTTAGACTGAGGAGTAGATTCAGTTTGTTTAAAGGGAAAAGTATTTGAATGCGAAATTACATACGCAGTTACAAATAGTTCAGGTAATCTCTACACAAAGGGGTATGAACAGAAAGAGCATTGAGGAGACAGTTGTGATCAGAATAGATAAATAATTCACATAATCTCTATGTGTGATGTTGTGGCAAATGAGGCTGTAATGTGAGCTAGGAGTGTAGAATCAAGGAAGCACAGCAAAACCGAAAGAAATCGCTCCTGTTTCTACCCTCATGTAGGGCAGTGATTTTAACAATACTGAAATGTACCAGGTACCAGTAGAGGTTGGTGACTGACCTGATGGAGAGCAGTGTAGGAGACAGGGACCTGGGGGTCTTGGTGGACAACAGGATGACTATGAGCCAACAATGTGCTTTTGTGGCCAAGAAGGCCAACGGCATCAGAAGAGAGGTGGTTAGTAGATAGAGTGGTTTTCCTTCCNCAGCTGGAACAGAGGAAGTTCCACATAAAGATGACAAGAAACTTCTTCCTGGTTACGGTGCCAGAGCATTGGGAGGGTCTGCCCAGGGACACTGTGGAGTCTCCTTCTCTGGAGACATTTAAAGCCCACCTGAGCTGTTCCTGTGTGACTGGACCTAGGTGATCCTGCTATGGCAGCATGATTGGACTAGATGATCTTTCAAGGTCCCTTCCAATCCTTAACAGTCTGTGATTCTGTGAAAACTCATGTCTGTTTTTGAGCTCCAACTTATTGTGACCATGGAGAAAGATTAAGCATGAGAAACATGAGACCTATCATTAACTATGAAGAAGTGCTCAGAGATCTGCACAAAACTTTGCTCTCTTAAGTAGATCAAAAACTTGTGACTCATGTGAGTTAATTTCAACTCAAGAAAACATAGAGTACGACAGCAAAAATATTGAAGAAGAATTAATAATGTGAAACTGAAGCTACAAGTTGAACAAATATTTTCTTCCCCTCTTGGATCCTTGGTGCATGGATTTCTTTCACGACAATCTGTCTATTTTTCTTCTTGTTTCAAAAACGGAAGAGATTTGATTTGGGGGTTTGTGGATTTTTATTCTTCTTCCTGAATTTTCAGCTGCTCTGTTATGTGTTGCAGCATATTGTGTCTGATTGCATCAATCACATTGTGTTTCCTGAAGCAAATAATACATTGCCAAGTTATGTATTATTTAATCCTGAATAGGGCCAGTACATGTGAGCACACAGGTGTACATTTACAATTTGCTGTGGTGCTGGAATCTGCAGTTGCCAGAAGGCTTGAAGAGATGAGTGAATCCATTTTGCCTAATGTTGAACTTTCTTTGGATATTGACTGTAAAGTTCAAGTGAAACTCCATCATCTACTTGGAAGAGATTATGAAACTTTTGTAAAAGCAATGTGTTTTCTGCTGTCTAAATACCTACCAAGGCTACCAAATTAAAAAAGAAGACTGAAGAATATTTTAAGACCCTCAGCTGCCTACAAGTTCATCTAGCAGGACAAGAGGCTGTGTTCTTCCTTTGAATTTAAAACGGCTCATTCTAATATATTGAAAGCTAAATCCATATCTGCTGCTCCACTGAATTGCAGTCATATAAACAGCAAGGCCTCAAGTTTCTCTGTATTTGCATTATAATATAGATCAGGTTTAAGTTATTAATTTTCAGGTTTGCTTTTAATTACTTGTATGTGTGACTTCCAGTGTCACATTGGACAGTGGACATTGGGCCTGAGACAGTGTTTATGCCCTTCAGTTCAAGGACAAATAGCTGCTGGAGGGTGTCCAGCATAGAGCAATGAAGATGAAGGAAGTAGAACAGGTCCCTGGTGAGGAAAGGCTGAGGGACTTGGGTCTCTTGAGCTTGGAGAAGAGGAGGCTGAGTGGGGACCTCATTCATAAATCCAAAATAAAGTCTATAAATATCTATAAAGGGTGAGGGGTGGGTGTCAGGAGGATGGAACCAGGCTCTTCTAAAGGTCGTCTGGTGATAGGACAAGGGGCAATGGGTGCAAGCTGGAACAGAGGAGGTTCCATATCAATATCAGTGGGAACTTCTTCATAGTGAGGGTAACAGAGCATTGGAACAGGCTGCCCAGGGGGCTTGTGGAGTCTCCTTCTTAGGAGACGTTCCAGACCTGCCTTGATGTGTTCCTGTGTGACTTGGTCTAGGTGATCCTACTGTGGCAGGGGGATTGGACTAGTTGATCTTTTGAGGTCCCTTCCAATCCCTAATGATTCTATGATTATGGTGGCACACAAAGGTTTTCTGAGGTTTGCCTTAGCTGAAAATCCGAACCTCACATATTTATGTGGTATAAGACCTGTTTTGCAAATATATAAATTGAATGGATTTAGTGAACTCTGATTTTGTTGAAACGTTATGTTCTAATTCTTTAGAAGGTACATTTGAACCTACAGCTTCTGAGTGTCACTGTATATTATTCCTTATAATTAGTGCTAAGGAAGTTGAGAACCAAGAAGCTGATTTCATAGCTTGGTCAGAAACTTCACTACCTTGATAAGTACTGACACGTGCAATGCAGGAGTGAATTATGATTTACTAGGATACATGTGGAGATTGCATAATCTGTACTAGCTGTAGCATGACTTAGACTCATGTCCTCACCTTGGCTTTTTTAGTCCTGAAGTACTGAAGGAAGAAGGCATTTCAAAGCCTCATTTGATAGTTTTTCTGCTTTCAATCAACTACAGAAATGAGCTGGGGAAACTGGGTACCTATGAATCCTGCTCAGTGACACGGGAAACGTGTGTTAAGTCTGTGATAAGGGAGGGGACTTAACTACAGCGATTTATGTCAAGCATATCCTCATTACTGTCATAATCAAAGTTACTGCTGCGAGAACAAGACTAAAATCACTCTCATTTCTTCATTTTGATTTCATTCAAATATTTTAAAGTTTAGTTAGGAAATCAAAATTTAAATATATTTCAGTACTCCATTAACAGTCTTTGTGTGTCTCCCTGTCATCTTCTTTATGTATAATTATTATTTACAGTTATATTTGCAATATTTGTATAAAATTCAGTCACTTAGTTGCCTGTAAACTGCTGAGTAGTTGCCATTTGTGGTGCTTGTGACTGTGATCACCAAATCAGGGTTAGTTTTGCAAGCAGGTAACAGATGTGTTAAGCAAAAGGATCGTTAATGAATTCTAGATATTCTGTCAAATTCTAGAATTCTGTCAAATTTTTGTTGTTGCTATGGGTGTCCAGTTCCCAGCAAAATTTTTTTGCAAATTGTGAGTCTGATTCCTGAGTGTGTAACTGATAATAATGACTTAAATCTGGTGCTTTCAGTTAGAACAGTAATGCTTTCAGTGAACCACAGTGTTACCTTGAGCTGAAGAACTAAACCATCTGGTATCAAAAGTACAAGCTTAAGTAACATAAGTAGTATTTACTCGGTGATACAGGAAAGAGAAGACAGTTGCTATTTTGCAAGTAAAGACACTGGGTAGCATTTTATTATTGCATAAATTTTATATAGATATAGATGATAGATATAGATAGATATAGATGATATAGACATAGATATTTCTGCATTTGCAATAGGCTTACTGTATAAGTCTGGTAGGACAGAAGTCATTTCCTTGCAACTATAAAGTGGTATTTCAGGACTTGCTGCTGTAGAGAGGCCCTGAAGCAGGTTGGATCAATGGATCAAGGCCGATTTTATGAGCTTCAACAAGGCCAAGTGTCAGTTCTGCACTTGGGTCACAACAACCCAGTGCAATGTTACAGGCTTGAGGGAAGCTGGCTGGAAAGCTTCCTGGCAGAAAGAGACCTAGGGGTATTGATTGATCACTGACTAAATATGAGCCAGTAGTGTGCTCAGGTGGCCAAGAAGACCAATGGCATCTTGGCTTGTACCAGAAATAATGTAGCTAGCAGAACTTGATTGTCTCCCTGCACTCAATGTAGACAATCTGACAGCACATTCTCTAGGTTGGAGCAACTCTCTGAGTGAACATTCTATTGCAGATCATTTACAAAGTTTTCAGAGTGCCGTGGTGATCTCAGCTGTGTGTGTTACAGGTGGTTGAAGACTTTAATAATCTGTCACTACATAAACACCTGTGTGAGGGAAAATAAAATGGTTTAGTACTAGCAATTGATTTTATTATCCCATTCAGAAGGCACTCAATTATTTGACAGTCAAATGCAGGCAGAAGTAACTACTGCTACCACCCTTTAGAACAGTACCCTGAGCAAGGACACAGTGCTATTAAAATGTTGCTAGGTACCCTGAATGCCAAAGTAACAGCCGAGGTTCTTTGGAAAATGTCACACAAGACTTCTTATTCAAAATGGGAAATTTTGTGTTACAGTAAGTCTGCTAAAGTATAAACAAAATCACACAGATTATGATGGACATGACCTGCTATGGGACAGTGAAACCTTTGCTCTCGAGTGATGCTTGGATTTAAATTTTGCCTAATTCTAATGAATTAAGAAGAAACGAATCTGTGGTTACATTTCAATTCCAACATGATCGTATATCATCTCTCCTTAATGATACTTACATGTTATCTGAAGGGAACAATTGTTCACGTTTGTGATCGTGGTTCAAATAAAATCTAGTAGAGAAATGACTAGGAAAGTGACTTTCTTGAAACAGATGATAAACTGAAGTTTTAAATGGACACAGAACTTAATTTCATCTCAATTTTGACTTAACTATTCAGCTTAATGATCAAAGAACACACGTGTAGTATAAGCCAGTTTCATTGTGAATTTTGAACTTACTTCCATTACTATGTTATCTCCATAATAGTTTCAGAGAGCATCTGGCAAGATGGCTTGGGCCTGTAAAGAATTCAATTAATGGTTTAAACTAATTTAAATGAAAACTTACTTAGTATTCCTTATCCTCTTAAAGCCTTAATGATTGGATTCTAGTTAAGGCTGCTTTTAATATGCATGGTTCTTCTCAATGTTATCCGGTGATAGGACAAGGGGCAATGGGTGCAAGCTGCAACAGAGGAGGTTTCCTTATAAATATCAGAAGAAATTACTTCACAGTGAGGGTAACACAGCACTGTAACAGACTGCCCAGGAGGGTTGTGGAGTCTCCTTCTCTGGAGACGTTCAGACCCACATGGATGTGACTGTGTGACTTGGCCTAGGTGATCCTGCTGTGACAGGAGGATTACACTGGATGATCTTTCAAGGTCCCTTCTGATCCCTAATAATTCTACGAATTTACTGCCCTTATACTGATTATTCTATGATGTCAATTTTAAAGTGATACAATTTGGGCTTCTCATCACATGATGTCTTATTGCTATTGTATTTACTTTCTAGAAGCCTGGGACCACTGGCTAATGTCCGGACCTTTCCTCTTCTGGTGAGTATCTTTAATTCTAGACTTCTAAAAACTTCTGAGTCTGTGCTTGTTGAGAGTCCTTTAATTTGCTGTAGTGGGGGGATTATGTCAGTAAAGAATGGCTCAGAAAAGATAGCATTGGTTGTTGTTTCAGAAGTGGAATTGATTTATAAGGGGAGATCTGACCTTTTTTGATAGTGTGAATTAGCTGACCAGGCATGGTGCTCTATATAAATATTACTTTCATACAAATATTATATACAAATATGATCCTTTTTTTATTTCATAGAAAGGATTTAAAAGTAGCAGTGTTGTCTGTAGACAAATTGGCTTATCGGACACCCAATCTTTTTAGCTTTGTGGTCCTGTCTTATAACAAATTACTAATCTTCATCCAACTAGCAAACTCTTTTCTGTTTACTCTGACAAATGAGCAATCCTTCCCTTCCTCATCTTTACTCTTTATCTCTGGAACAGGTTTTGGTTACTGTGGCAATGGTCATTTAGTCACCTGCCCTAAGCCATGTTTATGTCAGGACCATTTTTCAAGGAAACACCCAACTTTGCCAGATAGGCAGAAGCAAGGTCAATATTGGGAACCCTGAGCTAACACAGGTGTCTCTTATAATACAGACATTACTCCACAATGTATTTGCCTGTTGTTTTTTTCAGAAAGCTGATATTTTTCGGGAAGGGCAAGCTCTTTCTTACAAACTCTTTGGAAACCAGGTAGATGCTACTTAGCACTGGGCTTGCCCCAGGCTAATGAATCCTGCAGAGAGGCAGAACATAGCTTCTCAGCCTTGGGACTGCTTGTCTGAGTTTGTTAACATGCAAACTGCATTTACATAAGCTTCCTGTTTGCTTTACACCATGACCTATACTCTCGAAAAGAGCCTAACTGTGCTAAATTCTCAATGTTGCTCATGCCAGTGGAGGGGAACCGCACTTAAGTGTTGGCGTGAAATTTCCCTGGGGTTAAAAAATACTTAGACCATGACTACATGGGCAAGTATTTTAAGTCTGTTGGTATAAACTACTCTGACAGTGCACACAAATAATCTGCAAGAAGCTAGGCAAGAAGAAAAAGACATCTGAGATACAGGGCCTGTTTCAGTCTGATCTTACTGGCAGCCAGTGGGATGCCCCAAAAGCTGCTCAAGGCTGAAAGAGCTAACGAAGTCTAAAGCACATTTCTGGGAGGTGTCCCAGTGCTGTGGCATAAAGAAAGCCCAGAAACTCAAGACTTCAGCTAGCGTTTCTAAGGACAAATTCAGAGGATGAGCACTTGTGTTGGATTTTCCTTCAAGACACTACCACCATGAAGTCTTGAGCTGCACTGAAGACATAAACCATGTCTGTCTCATTGGTAGAATCTTTGGAGGTAACTCACATCTCCATAATTTCAGAGCTCCAGTAAATGGAGAATGAGTATCCTACTTGTTTATCCTGTATACCAGAGTATCAGTTTCCATATTGTCCATGTCACTTCACAGCAGGTATCTAGTTAGAAGTTTTCCATATACATTCTGCATTCCCTGGCAGATTTTGCTGAAGCAGAATTCACATTGGTACATGGTTTTCAGGGCACTGTATTTTTTTACTCTCCTCTGGTTCCCAGAGAACTCCCCGTGGAGCCCAAGTTTAAAGACAAATTGCTGCAAATTGTTTTGAATTTCATTTTCACTTTTCCCTACACCTGTGGAGTGGCACTTTCTCTGGTGTAATGCTCTTCAGTGCAGTTTGATTTCCCCTAATCCTTCAATCCCCCTTGGCATCATCATTCTGTGCTTTAAGGAAATGTAATCTTTTAAGACAAAAACCAGTAAGGCAATACTTTAGAAATACTTAAGAAGGAGTATTAAGTATAAGGAAATACTTTAGAAAGATATCAGTAAAGAGGCTCCTAATTCATTCAGAATATAGGAGTACAACCTCATTGATTATACTGACTTGTTTTATTTTTTATGCGTGGATAATAACACAGAATTACAGAGTTGTTGGAGTTGGAAAGGATCTCAAGAGATCACCAAGTCCAACCTCCCCTGCCAAAGCAGAGCTGCCTGAAGGACATTGCACAGGGCTGCATCCAGGCAGGTTTTGAGTATCTCCAGAGAAGTATTGCATAAAGCAGAGTGGCTCTTCCAGGAATTTCATTTCATGCATAATCTGCTCCTATTTATGATGTGCATTATACTGGTATCTTCTGTTAAGACTGTATTCTTATTCTCAAGAAGTGAAATCAGGATCTTCTAATGGGGAAGCAAATTAAGGTTTTTAAACGTGCACATGTAGGCTATTTTGCCATTGACTGTATGTGTCTAGGTACATATTCTCAACAGCCTTTTACCTTAATCGTGTCAAAATAGGATTCAGATTCAGTTTCTCCAAGACCTAAAAAGCAGCCAGGCTGTTTGATTTCTTACATCTCCTCGAGTCTACTACTTTTCTCTTATTCTCAGTTATTTATTTATTTTCATTAGTAACCATTAAGCCCCTCCAGAATGATTTTGATCCTCATGTTTTCTGCTAGTAATTTCTTACCAAATCTTTAGCCCCACAATTCTACACAATATAATCTTTTCCACAACAATATCCTAATTCATGTTCTAATAATTGTACCCTGGAATCCATTGCATAGTTCCCCATAAGCGTTTTCTATTGATTCAATCAACTCTTTTTTCATCACCTAGCAACCTCCAAATTCAGAAAACAGGAGTGAATCTCTGCAACAAATATTTTATTAATTTTCAACTTGTTTTCACATAGATTTTACTGTTCCCAGCTGAAAGTATAAAGTTATGTTTTGACTTTGAATAATATATTTATCAGGGAAGATTTTATTCCACTGGGGGTTACAGTGCATCGAATGAATTTGTTTGCAGTTCAGCAGCCACCTGAGATATTAAAGTTCAGAACACCTGTGCTTCTCATCAGATGCAGATGATAGCATCTTTGGATTAATTCAGGGCAACCTGAAGAAAAAAATGTGTTTATTCATAATCTGGCTAGGTGTTTAAGGGAAACTTGAATTCCTAATGTTGGTATTCAGAACGTTAAGAGAAAAATGAGATCTTGGAAAACAGAACCAGCTTTAAGAAGGATTTTGTTTTGTGGAACGATATTTCAAGTTTAAAAGCTAGAAGGCAACAGATGCAGAAAGCTATGAAGGTGGTTGCAGAATTATGACTTTCTTATGGAATTTTAAAATTCCCAGTGCAGTGTAATGGTAGGGGAAGAACTCTAAACCTTGATTAAAGTACTAAGTTCTGTACACTTTGCACATTCAGGTAATTACATGGCTGTCAGATAATTTCTGTAGGGGCTGTTAATGCAGGCACGCTGCTCTTCTGCAGCAGCATTCACAAGATTTCAGCATTCGTTTACCTGTGATGCATAGGTGTAAAAAGAACAGGAACTTAGGAATAGGGGTCAGGAGAACGGTGCACCAGAAGGACAGATTTCCCAAACATGCTATAAGGAGCAAATCTGAACTTCCTCCTCTTTCACCAATCTGAGCGTGCATGATTTGAATTGACAGCTTGTAACACGTACAGCTGTCTAGATGACCTTGTGCATGCATGTTGTTACCTTTTTCAACTTTAGCTTATAAAAAGTATCCCGAGTGTGTTATTAGGGCCCAATCACTCATGCAATGGGGACTGCAGTTCTGTACCCCCATTAGCCTTAAGTGGTCCAAATATGCATCTCCTATTTGTCTTCGCCCAATCCTAACGTTGATGAGCTACCCTAGGAGAGAAATTTCTTTTCTGGGCTTTTTAAGAAAGTGACATTGAGGTTGAAAAATACTTCCAACTGGTGACCCATCTCAAGAATAATGAGGCTCTTTTCATGTTTTTGCTCTCAGACCAAAAGAAAAGGGGGGGAGGGGGGAGAGAAAAGAACTTCCTCCTCACATCAAATCTAAATCTACCCATCTCCAGCTTTGCTCCATTCCCCCTAGTCCTGTCACTACCTGAGATCCTAAGAAGCCCCTTCCCAGCTTTTTTGTAGCCCCCTTCAGATACTGGAAGGCCACAATAAGGTCACCTCATAGCCTCCTCTTCTCAGACTGAACAGCCCCAACTCTTTCAGTCTTTTATTTGAGAAAGATTTATAAGGTTAAAATATTCACACACTAGGGAAAGAATAAAGGTGTATGTCCCTCTGACTGCCCATCCTTTTCCCAGCCCACATCCCTATCTACTGGCAGACTTAGATGTGCTAATTATCCCTTGATAGCACAGTTCTACCAAACCAGTCTCATTTTTAACAAAAGTCGACCAAAAGCCTTTTGACAGCATTTATGTTAACCCAGAGTTGTTCTGAGGGAAGCAGATAAGGTAATGAGACTGCATTGCAGGCTCTGGCCATAGGAGATGGTGTTTTAATCTGGAGCTCCGAAATGGCTGCAGAGGTGGTCTAAGAGCAGTAGAACTCCTCCTGTCTCAGTAGCCCCCAGCAGTGTGCCTAGCTGCCAGCAATGGTTTTAATGTTTTCTTTTAGCTTTTCTAACCTTAATAGTCCCTGTAGCAATTGTGTCTCGAGCTGACAGAATAGTGAGCTCTGCCATGAATCAAAATAGCTGTTGTCTTAGCTGCCAGTTTGTGTGGTCTCTGAAATCATGAATAAATGACAGCAGTTCTGAAAGGTCAACTCCAGAGCAAGGAAAGAATCCGGTTCACAAGATGAACGTAGCTGAATTTGTATGTTGTTGTATGATGCTGATCGGTGTTGCAGAATTTACTCCCCAAAAAAACCCCAACAATCTCACTCTCTGCCTGATGCTTCTTTATTTAGCATTTGGATAGAACAGGACTCTAGAACAATCAATGATCTTCTTCCTTTTTCATTTATTTGACAGAATGCAGTCGTAGTTACTGACAGCATCTTTATTTCACCCAGAAAATCATTTCATGAAGGTTGCACCTAATTCTAGCAAAAATAAGCTCCCATCACCAGTCATAAAACTGAAAAAGAATTGCTTGTTCATCTGTTTGGTTTTGTTTGTTTGTCATATCCCCAGCCTGTCAGTTAGTGTTGATAGGACTAAACAGAGGCAAGCAAATTTAGCTGTGAAGCCCTGTCAGTGAACTTCCTTTTTTTTCATCAGAATAATGTATGTGCTGTCAAGCATCTGCAGTTTCACTCCTTTTTCAGTCTTTTCTTGCCTGACTGAATCGACTGCGTCATTAAAGAAAAAAGATGGACAGGTCATACAGGTGAACCAATACACACAGTTCACATCTGGACTGTAATCAATAAAGCTTACATTACAGGATCTGTACATTGCCTTACAAATTGCCTTAATCTTTAAAAAATAAATTAAAACTCATCAAATGTGGATGTGGGCAAATTAGAAAGGACAATATTCAAACAATTTCAGTTGATGTTTTCTGGGTTTTTTATATATTTTTACAAATTCCTTGCTAAGAAGTCATCTATTGTGGCTCCACAGCTCTGTGTTTTGAGAGGATAAGTTCCTTGCTATTTTTCTTATTCTTGTATTGTGAGAAATGTGGTCTTTTTAAAGTAAATTCTTTAAAAGAAGATCAGCCTCATCCCCTGGAAGTAATAAATAATTCCTCGCCAATCTAAAGTTTCATAGATGATGATAGGAAAAGTGAACTTGAATCTCAAACTTGATATTAGGTAACCTTAAAAATATTTTCCTATATTCTAGTTATTACTATTATTCATTGAATCAGAGAACAGTTTCAGCTGGAAGAGACCTTCAAGATCATCAGGTCCAACCTTTTCCCAGCTCTGTCAACACCACTAAACCCTGTCCCCCAGCACAACACCTACCCTTCTCTTAAACATCTCCAGGGACGGTGACTCAACCCCCTCCCTGGGCCCGCTGTTCCAGTGCCTGACAACCCTTTGTGTATAGAAATGCTTCCTAACATCCAACCTGAACCTCCCCTGGCACAGCTTAAACCTAAATATGGATGCTTAAACCAGACTTTAAATGAAACATTTCTACAGCTGTGAAAAACCAGTGAAGATACTGATTATGTGGGAGCTGTATTTTGAGACAAAATTAAATAAGGGCTGGGATTATCGTTGAACTTTTAACAGTCATCTGGCCGATTGTGGCCAAACCCATTTCGTAGCCGTGCAAAGCGTGGCAGATGGTCCTTTCTGATTTCACAGCATCTCACAAAGTACAGTATAACCTTCTTAACTGATGCTTTGCTAATCCTCATTCTTTATGAATCTGCACCAAAAAAAGATTGGCTGTGTTTTCACTTTCACTGTGTAAAGATTTAAGACTAGGAAAAAGTGCTGAGAGAATCATTCACGTATTACTGGGATGTCATTATTGATAGAATATGTACTTAGTAGGATTCTTCATTCTGTATTGCAGACCCTATGCATAGACTGATCAACAAGCTTTTAGGGTTTTATAGCTTTGGGTGTAATCATGGTGGATGACAGAGATAGTGCATCTGTTTCACCGTAGTGAAAACTATAGTGCATCTCTTTCACCACAATGGAATTATTGCTGGGGTTTTTCTTAGCATTGAAAACTAAGCAATAGTGTGTGAAAGATGGCTCTCTGATTAGGGATCTTGCACAGATTGTTATTGATTGTCAATTTATGGATATAAATTCTCTTCCCTCCCCCTCCACTCCAACATACATGTTTTTGATGGCAGGGGGATTGGACTAGATGATCTTTTGAGGTCCCTTCTGATCTGTAGTGATTCTGTGATTGTATGATTTGAACTGCTTGCACTTAAAATTTCTAGATTCCACTTCAGGATGGGCTTAATTTGGAATATGACCACCTATAAGGGCACTTTTAAAAATTAAAGGCACAGCTGAGTACTGCACAGACTGAAACAACTAGCCTGTGTTAATTTAGAGAACAATTACTTACTATAGGGACATGGAGACTACAAAGTAATGCCAGATCAAAACCTAGTTCACCTATTTTCATAGACCCCTGCTGCTTCATGCATTTTTTACTGTATGAATGCACTCAGGAATTGCATCCTAGATTTCAAACTCTAAATAAAAAGTTCAGTTTAAACCACTCCCATCTGCATGGGGGTTTGTGGGGAAAAAAATAAAAGCAAAGTGCTATGAAGACTAAATCATTTAGCTGTCAAGAGATCAACATCACTGACGTGTTCTCATCTAAAAACATGGATTTATTTAATATATATATACACACATAAATAAAAAGCTTTTTGATAATAATTGCCACAAAATCATGATGAGCCAAACAGAACCATAAAATTCTATGGATGTGTACAAGAAAGTACTGTACATAGCAGTATTCCTGGTTCAGATGAAACAAACAAGCACGCATGAGCAATCCACTTACTCTGGCAGCCGTAAGATGGTCACGGTGCCATTGATGAAACTACTGACAGGGCAATATTCAAAGTTGCAGCACTGCAGCTCAACTGAAGCGCAACTGTACTGAAGCACTGCAGTACTTCTGGGCAGAAGTATCTTCACATATAGATGAGTGTAAATGATAAAAATGTGATATCTGAATGTGTTAAAAGTAAACCTCATCACTAAAGACAGAACTGAGAATGGAAATATTTTGTGAATGCTTAGCAAGATGTTTTAAAGAATATTAAATTCTCAAGAATCAGGCAGGCTTATTTGTTAATTATGATAAGGGATCTGAGTGCTTCTCATCTTCTAAGTGTTTCACAAAAGGTTGGGTGCACTGGGAGCCAAGGTTGTCATAGCTTCTGTCAGAATAATAAATACATTTCCTAGAGAAATTGTATGTGATTATGTGATTGTGTTGTCACCCTTAAAACAAATACTGTTCATTCTACAGAACAACTGGAAAATATTTGCATGATGCACTTGAATTCAGACTTCTCTCACATGTTTAGCCTGGTTTTTTCTACCAAGTTCATAGATTCATAGAATAGTTCAGGTTGAAAGGGACCTTCAAGATCATCTAGTTCCAGCCCCCCTGCCATGAGCAGGGATACCCTCCTCTAGACTACTGCGCTCAAGGCCCCAGCCAGTCTGGCCTCCAACACTGCCAGGGAGGGGGCAGCCTCAACCTCCCTGGGCAACCAGGTCCAGGGTCTCAGCACCCTCATTGTGAAGAGCTTTTTTCTGACTTCAATTACTTCATAAGATTTGTCTTACTAGCTGTCGAAGTTAATTAGAACAGACTATGAAAATCCTGTGCAGGTCATAGAATCATAGAACCATTAGGGATCAAATCGAAATAGTTTCTGACTGAATCTTAGCTATTTATTGAGAGAGTATGTGTCCGTTTTGACTGAAAAAGTCACTCTGAAATGATTTATATTTCTTTCGAACTCCCCAGTAGATACATGACCCCATTAACCATAATATCTAGCACCATGCTAACCATTTGACGGTCGTTCTTCCTAAAGTTTAAACTAAACTATGTTGCAGTTTAACTTAAGCACGTTCTAGTTTGTTCTTGTCCTCACTGAGGAGTCAGAATAATTGATGCCTGTCTTTTTATAACATCCTTATTGTTATTTCCTGACCTTATTTTCTTCTCTGAGTTATCTTTTCTTGAGACTAACCATGCTATTTTATCTTCAGCTTCACTTTTCCTAACTTTCAATCACACTCTGTCATTCAAGGCTGTGAACTCTCTACTTTGTTCATTCCCTTTTTGAAGCGTGACAAAAATGTTGAAGCTGGGTCCTTTACAGAGTTAAACAAAAGGAAGTATCCTAATTGCTTTTTACACAGAATGCCATTCAAGTCAGCGTTTGTTTTCTTGTTACCTGTTTTGAAGTATAATCTCTTATCCAAGATGCTCCAGTTGAGACAGTTATGCTCGATTTTCTACTCTTTCTTCTTCACATGTGATTATTAGTATCTATTTAAGTGCCTGTATATATTTTTATTCAACTACATAATTGATGCCACTCTAATTTTTTCCATTTATCAAGCCCTTGTTATTATTCCCTTCCTGAAATACACTCAATGTTTCATTTCCCAACCTTTAAATTATTCATAAATTTGATTAGCTTACTGCCTCCTTTCAATTCCATAGTCTAAACCTGTATTTGAAGCCCAAGAATCCCTAACCAGGATTTTCAAGGCCCAATTCAAAACTCAATAGCTCAACATGGATTGAGTCATTAATGATGTTTCACTTGGACTGATATTTGGATTGCTTGTACTTTTTCATGAGGTAGCTTAACTAATCCCTGATCTTCACATTCTTCCAAAAGCTGTTTTAGGCAATTACTAAATCTTTCTAAGGAGACGGCGTGACATGTGTACAGTCTTCTGTCAGTGTCAGATCAGCTAAAAGGAATTAGCGGAGTAGTTGGATATAACTGGAGGAACAATGCAGTCTGAGAAACCTCTTATGTGCCTCCTTTGTCTGTCAAAGCCACCCTGTGTGTTTACTGGAGGAAGGCACTGTGATAGCATACTCTGCCTTTTCACGTTTGCCATTCCTCAAGGCTTTTTGGTGCTGGGTTGTGGACTTTATGGGTATCTGGGACTGGAAATGCACCAGGAACTGCAGGTGACTCCATTGTGAGCAACAAACTCTCTTCAGTATGTTACTCCCTGTGAGTAGTAGGCATTACAAAGTGCATACTAGGAAGTTCTTGCTTCTTACAAATTTAATGCAAAAAATTCCTTCAGCTGTCTATTCTGGTTCTGCGCCCTTTTTTATGAAGCACCTTCTTTATATGATGTGATGTTTAGAAAGTGGTGAGTCTAGAGATGATTGGCATTTTGTTTCCAGTAAAGGACCCAAGCCCACATTTTCCATGGTAGATGAAAGGGGAGGGCAGTGCTCTGCCTTCCCTGCACATCCTCTTCTTCACCTCTTTCAGAGAACCCGGGAGTAAAGCAATCATGTGGGAGTTGAGAACTAATCTCCATGCATGTTTGCAGTGCTTAATTAGCGTATCTCTGAAGAGTAATCTCATTGACAGGGAGAACATCTTAAAGCAACCTTACTTCACCGAGGCCATTCGTTACAGCTGCTGAGCTGACAGGCAGAGAGCACAGCTATTTCTGTACTGGTGTTGCAGGAGCTCTGCTGCCAGTGGAAAGCGTTGCAGCTGCTACAGGGAGAGACAACAAAGCAGATGACTGTACTCTGCAAACTATAATGTGAGTGCCTCTTTTCATGTCAATATAATGAAGAAGACCAGTTCAAGTCATAGAATCATTAGGGATTGGAAGGGACCTCAAAAGATCATCTAGTCCAATCCCCCTGCCACAGCAGGATCACCTTAGACCTAGTATAGATAATTCATAGTTGTGGGAGGAGTTTGTGGCATGTTGGTACTTCTTTCAATGCAGATTTCCCCTCCACCCCAAGATAACTGGGAGACTTTGTTGTTCCCCCTCAGTAAATTCACAGTGCCTTCTCCTTTCTATGATAGTGCTTAGCCAGTTGCTAAGCAAACACACTTTGCTTTGCTATCGGTTTCTTCTTCCACAAATGTTTTATCCTGATTTCTTCAAGGTTTTCTTAATACTAAGGCTCTGCTAGATACATTAAGATGACTCTACCCTACAGTGTGAAACAGAAAAAAACCCCACCAGGTCTTGGCAGTTAATTTTTCTCTCTGTGTCTGAATCTCCAACTTGCCAATTAAAATTTGACTTGCAAGGCAGATGACTTGAGTGAAGGAACGTGCTCTGGGACTCAAGAGCAGCGGGAGGAAGGAGGAAAGCGTGGTTTAGTTAAAATACACTTAGTTCAGGTGTCTTTGTTGTTAAACTGAAGTGACAGATAATTGGGCTGCTAGCTTGTAAACAGGATGGGCAGATAGGAGCAAAAAAAAAAAGGCTATTCTAGTGAGAAGAGTTATTCTGGCTTGCAGTCTCTTTGAAGAAAAATAACCACCGAGAAGCAAAAAATGAGAAAAGCAAAAAAAAAGGGGTCAGTTGGGAATTTTGCCACCAGACATGCTTCAAAGGAAATCTGAACATAATGGGTAAAAGTATTCACAGTGCACAGGTAAACCAAAAAGCAAAGATTTTCATATATCCTAATGAGAGAAAGAAATTTTAACAGAAGCTTTAGCAAGAAAACAAGAGGATGTGACCATAACACAAGGAAAAACCTCTTCACATAAAATCTGTGCTGGTTATTTTTGAAATATGATAGTGATGGCTCAAAAAATTTGACAATGCCCTTAAAGAAAAATGGAGAAATCAATACGGCTGTTGGAAAGAACTCTTTTGAGCTTAGGGTAGCATAAAGTTTCAGTTTGATTTGCTGTATTCATGTAGTTCTTGGCTTTTTCACGTCACAGCACTTTTAGGTTTTTGATAGCTAATTCAGGGTGGTACTTTACATAGAAGCAATAACCTAAGCTGTTTTAAATATTTCTCCCCCTTTAATTCTAATCACAACCTAGTTTTTGTGAGTCTGTCTGCTTTCTCTCCAGCAGGAACTTCTATCAATAACAACCTTGTATTGATTAGGAATATAATTCTTGATATAATGTACGTGTTGCCTAACTACTAGCTGGAACATTTTGGAAAGGATATAACTCAACAGACAGTGGGAAGTGTGCTCACAGATCCTTGTCAAGGTATGCAGAAAAAGAGCATCAGCATCATTGCAGATTTCGAGCTTGAATAACATCTTGGAAGAGGGATATCTGCACAGTCCTGCTTTCTGCCTACAGTTTTGGAAGATTAATATTTTCCACCAGTCACATAAGTTTTCTATTAACTTTTTTAGAACAAGTGATGCAGACCTTTAATCAGCAGTGTAAGAAGCCCTTATAAGTGAAGAACTATATAAACATTTTTCATCACTTCTGTATCTGCCACAGGTATGCCCCTAGATCAAATGAAGTAGGAGTATTAATCAGTTAAATGTTAGCAATACATTTAAGAAACATTTTTACACCTCTGGTTGTTTATGGACCAGCTCAGATCTCTCAGCAAAGAAAGCAGTTAAATTTGAGAGGAGGAGGGGGTTAAAACTGATTAGCAGCTTAAGCAGCAGTGATTTCTTGGTCTACTTCATCTTCTCTAAAACCTTTCTCTTTGCTTTTTGCATTCCAGTATGGAATAAGCTTGCTGGAAATGATCCTAGACATAAAAATTTACCCTCCTATCATTTTCAAGCAGCAGCAGTATAAAACAAATATAAACAAGTGCCAGCAAACATTCCACCTACAGTCATTAGTGCCCTCTACAGTTTGTGGTGTAACTACATTTGTAGGTGATGGTGGACGGTGAGGATGCATTTAATCAGATACATTCTTTTAAGATGATAACTTTATTGGAGCCCATATATTCCTCTGCAGTTTAATCAAGAAAAGATGATCCTGTCAGGACAGTGATTGGCCTTAGTAGTCCTGACAAGTTTCACTTGAGATTCCCATCAACAGCTACTCCATTTAAGCCCAATCCTGGGAGATAATCTTTCTCTGAACTGTTATATGAATGCTGGTTGCTGGTCTTGTCTCTGGATGGACCTCAAATCCATGCCTTAAATACCTTCTCTCCTGGAGAGATCTTTCAGAGGTCTTCAGTCTCGCCCATGGCCTAGTCTCCTTTTGTTCTTGGCTGGTCCTTGGCCATAGTTGTTCTTCTTGCAGTGCTTGGGACTGTCAAGGAACTTGCTTCTGCCAATGCCTGGCTATGCTAAACTAGCTTAGGTACTGGTGCCTGTGTTTATCAGTATGGCACTGTCCTTGTTTCTCCCTGAGTGATAGCAGTTAACTGACTGGAAAAGAAGAAACGGATAAAATACCATATTTTTATTCAGAAAAAAATATGAGAAGAGGTTTGGAGAGAAAGAGGTTATCAAGTAAGACAGGTCTGTGCCCTAATAAATCTTCTGAGTCTCCTAATTTCAGAGAAATAAGTTCCAACCCTGAAGTCTGTTTTATTCATTTAACTAAGTACTTGCATCTTTTGAAGTCATGTTGACAACTTAAGAAACAAGCACCTCAATTACTTCAGTTACCACCAGTTATTTAAAGGCATCACTCCTCCTGGATCAAAGAAATAATGTAAATTCACAGATTATCTTTTGTTGGAAAAGACCTTTAAGATCAAGTCCAACTTTTGACCCCACAATGCCTGGTCATCTCTAAACCTAATTGCTAGGATTAAATTCTGTGAATGGGATCCAATGCAAAGTGACTATTTAATTAAAAATATAATGCTTTTAGAAGCTATGGCTGGGTGATTTAGCTGGAGGAAACAGATTTCTAGCTTGTCATGAAAATAGAAGTATAAAATAAGCACAAGAAACCTGAATTCCCTTTTCATATGTGATATCTCTCAGTGAGAGAACACTCGCTGCATGTTTGGAACAGAATATGTCTCTAAAGCTATTAAAGATCATTATCCAGTAACTACACTTATATGTGTTGTTGACTTAAGTTGTAGTTCTAAAGAGTGTAAGGAATTATAGAAGCATTGAATATCTCACCTTTGTGATTGATTTTACTTGTGTTATTTTGGGTCCAGTGATCAGTGAGTTGCCTGGGAGATATAAGAGTTCAGTAATAAATACACAGTCCTGTAAAAAAGGTTTCCGTGATTCAATATACTTGTTTGGTTCTGATTAATATGAAAAAGAAATCTGCCAACCCTACTTGAACAATGTCCCATAGGACTCATCTACCTCGTCAGGTATGAAGTGGCCTAGTTAGGAATTGCTGCAAATAACAGAGGAGGAAAAAGGATAAGAGATGAATAAGTTCATAAATTTAGAGACTTACATTTAGAACAGGCATCTGGATGTGTTCCTGTGTGACTTGGTCTAGATGATTCTGCTCTGGGCAGGCGGATTGGACTAGATGATCTTTCAAGGTCCCTTCTGATCCCTAATGATCCTATGATTCTACAACAGGTTACAATGCAAATCAGATAGAGAGGAGGTTTTGGTTTAAGTTGGTTGTGTAAATTAGCGTCATGAATCTTGTGAAGACTTTTCTTAACTTAAGAATTGAATTTGTAGAAGGTGTTTAAAACTTAGCGATTCTCTATGTCTTTATTCCAATGTTTTTATATATTTTTCAGGTTTTCCTGTTATTATATGTGCATCTCCTATATTACATCTTAAAGGAATTTATTGCATTTCGTACTTCGTCACTCCTTCCAAATGCATCTTGAATGAAACAGCTTTTTTGCAGGTTAATGGTGATGAAGATCCCTAATGATCCTATGATCTCTCCATTCCCTTCCCTCTCCCCATTGTGTTTTTTCTTTAAAACAATTGCAAAATAAAACTTGTTCTCACTAGAAGTAGATATGATCGAGAGTACTTTGCTATTACAATGTTAATCATCTACAGAAAAGGCCAAGACTAATGATATGAGGCACTCTTGAGGTGACAGGGGCTTATTCCACCACTTCGCAAATATTTCAGTACCAGAGAACAGCCATGTAAGTAAAGTGCAAACTGATGACTGTAGATAGTACTGTGAATTAGAATTTATAGTGACACAAGTAAGAAGAAGGAACTTTGTGTTTTTTAGACTCTGCATTTTTTTTCAGGCTCAGGTTATGTTTTCATGGGTGACTTGAAGGAATCTGTTGAAATTAATGGCTAAAATAATTTCACGTGGTACATATGGTACTGAAAGTGTGGTGTGCTTTGGGGATAGAAGTTTGTCCAACTATTCACCTTAGTGTCATCTTTGTCAGAAGGAACCAATTAAGGTTGTCAATATTGTTCCTAGCTGGCAGTGTCCACAGGATGGGTGTCTGCATTTTGCTTGATGGCAGCCTTGTCAGAGTGTGTGGTTTTACAGACCTGGTAACAATTTCCTGCCTGATGTTCTTTTTGAAATAAGAACATCTGTACACATAAATAGAAACAGCCTGTTTAAATTTGCTTAATAGAAAATCATGTTAGAAAAAAACCTCAATATTATATGTAAATTCTATGTGATAACCAAGGAAATCTCACAGTGTTACACTGGAAGATCACTTGGTTGCCTCTTCCTAATATTTCTTTCTGCCTTGTCTCGGGACCACCACACTTTGGAAATCCACATAGTTTTTTAATATAAGTTAAATTACTGCTCAGGTCCCCTTTTTATCTTGTTATTGTTTAGATCATTATTGTAAACCAAAATTGTCCCCAGGGTTCATGCAGCGCATCATACGCTTCATTGATTTACTGGTATCAGGAGTAGCTGCTGCACTACAGTCTGAGTCTTCATGAAAGGTCTAAAAAGCATGCCAGCTGTCAGGAGCACTTTTAAAACTTACACTAATAGAAGAAAAACATTTACAAATCTGAATGAACTGTTCAGGTTATTCTGATTTCCTCCCTTAATTTGTACAAACACTTGACAAGAGCTCATATTGAGGCATTTATAATAGAAATACATAAGCATTAAGATATTCATTCTATCTGACAGAAGATGCGAGAAGTCTAATAACTAGTTGGCAAGCACAATGTATCAAAAATAGCATAGAGAGCAGTGGAGATGATCCTTATCATACCGAATTTGCATGGTATTTCTTTTTCCACATTGAGAAAGTTTCACCAGAAGCTTGAAAATCCTAATAGTTTCTCCTACTACAGAAATTACAGGTAAAACTTTAGTGATGTAAGTCTCTAAAATAGTGACAATTATTGATAATTAAAGTAATTTGCTAGCAATCTCACTGTCAGTTTCTGTCAGTAAGCAACTGATTGCTTCCTATGAAGCTCTTTTGTAGTTGCTTTATTTTTCCTTTTTTGTGTGCCATTCTGAAGTAATTAGAAATTAGAAAAGAAACTAAAATGCCATCATAAATATTAAAGTAATACCATTTCAAAGATCAATGATATCAT
Source organism: Upupa epops (assembly GCA_013397515.1). Lineage (NCBI taxonomy): Eukaryota > Metazoa > Chordata > Aves > Bucerotiformes > Upupidae > Upupa > Upupa epops. The sequence goes on along the minus strand of VZRI01005811.1, from coordinate 100,288 downwards.
GTCACCTACTTGAATGGAAAAAAATATTTCTTCAATAACAAACTCCCAGCAGAAATGTGAAAATGTCCTAATCTTAATTCTTAACTCATCTCTGTTTGTCCAATATTAATTTACATTTGTAATTTGCCTCTATACTTGAATGCTTTTGCTGCATTTTAATAAGTTCTAGCCCTTTTCTACGCCTTTAAAGATGTATTTATGTGCTAGCATCACACACTTTCTGTGAACATAAAGTTTCCATGTGACTGTTTATCTTCATTAATTTTACTTTATTAAGTCAAACTATAAAATCATTGTTTTTAATCATACATTGAGATATGAAAAATACTTTGTAAGGTAAGAAGATTCTGAGATAATACTCTTAATGAGTTGTCATTTGCTAAGTAGAGGAATAAAGGGTGAGGTGATATTCCATAGAAACTACAGTGTTCCCTTAACCTCACATATCTAAAGTATCGTTGGGAACTCAGTATTCTTAATTCAATATGATCTATCACTTCTGCAGCTGTGTAGTTCAGAGTCTTCCATGAATACAGGTTCTTTTTCCTATTCTTGTCATGTTGACACTTGATCCTTTCCCATTTTCTGTGTAAAATCTAAATATCAAATTGTAGACTTTCTGTAGATATCTGAACCAAAAGCATGGTAAACAGTCTCTGTGAAAACTGCAAGCCCATGGTACTGAAAATAATATTTGAATTATGAGAAAGAAGTTGCATTTTTGAAAATCATGAAAGATCAAAACATTTGGCAATGGTCCCTAGAAACTGCCAGAGCAGACATCACCTGTGCCAATTTTTGGTTTAATTGACAGAGATGTATTTTTTAATGAAGTAAAGAATGATGAGACATAGTACTGACCTCAGATACTGACCTCACATACTGCAGAAGTACTTTAGAAAACGTATTTTACTCTCTATTTGAATGACTCTGTCAAACAGTTAACTCCAAGAGCAAGGTCTGCATGAACCTGACAACATAAGAATGTGGAAACTGGAGGGTGTAGAGTGTAGAGCAACGAAGATGATGAAGGAAGTAGAACAGCTCCCTTATGAGGAAAGGCTGAGGGAGCTGGGTCTCTTGAGCTTGGAGAAGAGGAGGCTGAGGGGTGACCTTGTTAATGTCTGTAAATATGTGAGCAGTGGGTGTCAGGAGGATGGAGCCAGGCTTATCTTAAGGTCATCTGGTGACAGGACAAGGGACAATGGATGCCAGCTGGAACAGAGGAGGTTCCATATCAATATTAGAAGAACCTTCCCAGTGAGTGTACCGGAGTACTGGAATAGGCTGCCCAGGGGGATTGTGGAGTCTCCTCTGGAGACGTTCCAGCCCTGCTTGGATGTGATCCTGTGCAACTTGGTCTATGATCTTTCTGATCCCTAATGATTCTATAATTCTATATTATCAACATCAAATATTCTGATTAAACCATTTAAATGCACTCGAATAAAAACACTTTGTGATCATAACTTCTCATCTTTTTTTTCCCATTTCTACCTTTGGAGGACAAATTACTGTAAAACCAAGTAAAACCTGTCATTTTCAGCAGAATAAGAAGCTGCTCATGTGATGTCTCCTATTGTACAGCTTTCTGCTGAGAGGCTACAGCTTGAAGGAGGACCTAAATAACACAAGTGTGGATTTAGGCTTCTCTCCATTTTCCTCTGAATTTTCATTGCATTTAGGTACTTTCTAGCTGTTACTGCAGTTTGCTACTCATACCTCACTTCTGCAAGCAGGTAGCAGAAGCACTGCACAGATTTAGTCTACCACTGTTTTTGCGTGGTGTAAACTCAAGGAGGAAAAGAACAACTAAATTTTTCCAGGACAGACTGATTAGCAGTGGACTGGTCAATCATCATTTTTGATGGTAGAGAAAGAAATCTTTTTAAGGGAATGTGGTGGCAAATTTGACTCTTGAGTTCAGGACCTGCTTTGGCATTTTAAACGCTGTCCAAAAAAATTTGTATCACTTGAGTTCCCCTGAATATTTTCCCATTTGCCATCACTCACTTTCTAAGAAGTGAAGTTTGTGGGAAAAGTTATGTAGATATTGGGAAATAAGAAATTTATGCATAAAAACCCTTGAGAATCAATTTACATACACAGTCCCACTGAGCAATGTGTCGTTACTGAATTCTCATAAAGATACATGCTGAGCTACTTACAGGATGAACCAAGGTAATTAGCTATGTATGTTGTAATTAGGAATCAGCCAGTATGTCATCTGAGATAACGATGTTGCAATACAGATCATTTTCTTGAATACGAGATATTGCATGGAATTGTTTGTCTACTCATATGATACAGAATCACAGAATTATTGAAGCTGGGAAAGACCTCTAGGATCATCCAGCCCAGCCTAGGACCTAGCATCACCACAATCAGTTAGACCAGGGCACTAAGGGCCACAGCCAGGCTGTCCTTAAACACCTCCAGGGAAGGGGACTCCACCACTGCCCTGGGCAGTCCATTCCAATGTCTGATCACCCTTTCCATGAGGAACGGCTTCCTAACATCCAACCTAACCCTCCCCTGGCAGCTTCAAGCCCTGCCCTCTCTTCCTATCACTAAATGCCTGGGAGAAGCACCCGACACCCACCTGTCTACAACTTCCCTTCAGGTAATTATAGGGAGGGGATAAGGTCTGTTTTGAGTCTCCTCTTCTCAAATCTCAAGAACCTCAATGTCTTCAGCCTCTCCTCATCAGAATTTCCTTCCGGTCCCTTCCCCAGCCTCATTGTTCCTNATAAGGTCTGTTTTGAGTCTCCTCAGATCTCAAGAACCTCAATTTCTTCAGCCTCTCCTCATCAGAATTTCCTTCCGGTCCCTTCCCCAGCCTCATTGTTCCTCTGGACCTGCTCCAGTCCCTCAATCTCTTTCTTGTAGTGAGGGGCCCAGAACTGCCCCCAGTACTTGAGGTGAGGCCTCACCAGTGCCTAGCACAGGGGGAGAATTCCATCCCTAGTCCTGCTGGCCACAGTATTCCTAACACAAACCAAGATGCCATTGGCTCTCTGTGCTACCTGGGCATACTTCTCTAGACACAAATTTTAGTGCTGACTATAAAGCTAAGATATTGCAGTGATTGGAAAAAACTACGAAACTGGGTTACTTGTATTGTTGAAAGCATTGTTTCTATTATTAATATGATCATAACAATTCTACCTTTATATTTGTCATACTTTTGTTATAGAAAAGCAGTCTCAGTGTTTACAGAAGAACAATAACATTTTCATCTCCTAGAATTTCACTGAGGTTAGCAGGCATGCTGTTGGCTTGACTATTTTGAAGCCACTTCTTCCAGGTGTGTACTTCTAATCACTCTTCATGGTAGAAGTAGGTGAAATTATTAAGGGAATATCCAGCGCAAATTGTTTACATAGCAATAAACATCTTATTGGAGGACTTAATTAACTTTTTGCATGTAATCTGGCCTGATTAGATCTCTCTTCCAGTAGAAGATTTATTTGAATGAAAGTTAGCTAAATAGTTGTCAGAATCACAATCCTTTTCATATCTCATACACTCAGACCCAGCCCAGCACTAGGAATGGGGTTGGAACAGACACAACTGCTTGAGCTGCAGTAGGGTTAAAAACAAGATTGCATTAAGAGAGCCTGGGATGGAAAAGAGATTGTCCAGTGAGAAATTTCTCATCTCTAGTGTCTCCTGTGGTCTTCAGTTCAGCCTAGTAACAGAGTTTATGCAGAGTAGCTCTGCTTTTATTTATTTGGGCTGTCATGCCTCTGGGTGATGGTGGCAGTTTAATTTGGACTATGCCTCTGATTTCAAAGCCAAAGGGCTTTGCTTTCCTGCCAACACTCAATGCCTTAAATTAAACATTTCTGAGTCACTTTCCAATTGGTGAAGAGAGACACCTGTGGTAGACTTCAACATTTTAAAACAAGACAAGTATTGCAGCAGCTGGATGCCACAGCCCTACTTAATTAGAAGCCAATGTCTGGCAAAAATGAGGTGTTTGTACAGGGTAAAAAGGAAGCTTAATGCCTAGATTGGAAACTACCTGGTATACTGTTCATACACAGAGACACCATGAAACACCAACCTAAAAATTAAGCACCCTTGTGTACTCCTGGATGTCAGGTGGTGAGGTCTGCAACCAGTTTCTTAGCAAGGAAAGAGGCAGCAAATTGTGCCTCTCATTTTACTAGTGAAGTAATGGTCAGTATATGGGGGCATGTAATAGAAGACACTGGCTCTGAACTGGTCCTCAGTAAGAAAAGTGTGATTCTTCATCCCAGCTCCTGTATCCCAAGTAGGTTATGTAACTATCAGGCTATGATAGGGAACGAACAAGCAGTAACACAAGAATTGTAAGGCAGGGAGCCAGACAAGATGTGCACCTCTTTCTTTTGGGCAGGGCTTTGAAAAGGAAAGATTTTCTGAATGAAGGTATTTTCCAGGCTCTATTTGTCTCTTAAGTATTTTTATGTACTTTCCTTATCATTTTAAATGTCCTTCCCTGACAGCTTCAACATTTTGGCACACACTTTTATGATCAGAGAAGTTTGGATTCAAAGACAGTCAAGTTTTGGGTACCAAATGCTTCTCCTTTAGACTACTGTGAAAATGGTGAGAAACCTTCTCCATTTCATTAGTCATGGATTGAGAAAAAATGATTATCCACTGTATACAGCACACAATTATACACAGTGTATGATTATACACTATATACTGTGATTCTGTGATTCTATCAGCGTATTGGTACATAGGTGTCTGCATGATTGGATTGCTGCAGTGCTTAGAATCAGAATAAGCTGCTGCTGAGCATAGCTAAACCCTACAATGTGCTCACGGAGTCTCTACGGCACTGCATTTTAGATGGGGTTAGCTTTCAGCAAGGAAGAACTTATTATTAAAAATAAGGAACTGCATGCTATGTGAAGTAGACCTGCATTATCATTTCTGTAGTAACATCTGCTACCTAACTGTACATCTGATACCACTGATACCTAATGTCCATGACCAAGCTGGAAGGCTAAGACGAACCATGAGCCTTGAGAGTAAAGTTATAGGAAGACTGTGTAAAGAAAGGATAGGATCACCTTTCTAAAGCCATTGAGTTGTTTTGATGAAGTGTATTCATATCTTCTCTATCTTAAATAGAATCATTAGGGATTGGAAGGGACCTTGAAAGATCATCTAGTCCAATCCGCCTACCACAGCAGGATCACCTAGACTGAGTCGCACAGGAACAGATCAAGTACTGCTCTTATATTTTGGGTAATGGCATTAACGAATAAGTCAAACTTGAAGAATCCTGTACAACTGCACCAAAGTCTAATAAGCAATACTTATGACAGTAGTGACTGATGAGCTCAGCCAGGAATAGTAAAGCATTAATAAGTATGCTAAGTATCTAATATAAAGGTAATCCTGCTGCTAAATCAAAGTCCTTTTTTAAGAGGAAAAGAAGCTTCGAAGAGTCTTTTCTATTAAGGAGAAGGCACATAAGGTGGGGAATTTCTGATGTGTGTCCTAAAAGGGATTTTGGCGGTGTTAATGTACAAAGACATATCCCACAGGCCTGCTTTTAGCTTTTAAATGCACTACTGTAGGAACATGGGAAAACCAAATTATGGTTAAAGAATTCAGTAGTTTGTAGATCACATAGCATCCTTATTATACTGCCTAGCTAATTGACTCTATGAATGAGATGTTATCAACTTGGTCTAAAGAGAGACAAAGGAAAAAAAAGGCAAGTGAGTGGCTTAGATAGAAGTTTTCGGTAGGTTTGACAGATGGTTCACCGTTTATTCAGCTATATCCTGTCACTCTGACAGCAATGCTTTTAATACTAGCTTTGAGTTTTGCTCTATACAGTCAATGAGAACAGCCAGTGAAACTGCAGCCTCCTGTGAGAGCGGTATAACCACAGCGTCTGTTCTTAAGTGGGCTTAGAGGGAATGTACTAATGACCTCGTCTGGTTCTCTTTTGGGTTCAATTTGTGACAAAATAGATTCATACTTGCTCAGGAGCCTCTCTAAGAACAGCACCACACACTGTTATTGTTTTCCTTCTATTACCTTCGAATGTGGTGCTTGATGCTGATTAATTGCCTTTCCTTTCTCTTTGCCAGGTGCATTTACCGGGTCTCATTGCTGATAACAGACAGCACTATCTGTCTTTATACAATTTTTATGTTGCTGAATTAACTGTTTGTTTTCTAAAACCCTCACAGTCTCAGTTCTGTTTCACCTCAACTGGAACAGTGCTGCACTGGGAATGTGGCCGTAAAGATCACTTGTTCTGCAGATGGCCACTTCTCTTTCCACAACAGTTTAACTTAACGGGATAACAGGTAGAAGTGTTTTCTTGATACAGGCAGTGTAAGGGTCAACCATCTAAAATACGGTGAAATTGTAGCTGCAATGGCACAATTCCAGTCCTCATATTTCCACAGACACTTACACTGCATGCTTGCTATTTTTGCCTACACCTGCTTCCTTCAACATTATACTCAGAGATAGAAAGAGGGTCTGAAATTGATTCCTGTCGACTTCTAATTTTCCTGAAAAAAGGAAATTACAGTAGTCTAAAATAGTAATAAAATTTTTACTATTAATTTTTATTTACTGAATAATATCTTTTAGTCTGAGTCTGCAGACTGTGCCTAAAAATAAATAGTCAATGTTAGATGTTAGGTTTACTTGGTTGGTTTGGATTTAGGTTGCACTGGATGATCTTTAAGGTCTTTTCCAACCTTATCATTGCCAAGATCTCTTTTTTTAGGTTCCCCAGCTTGTCAGGACACAAACAAACTAGGTAATCATGCATCTTAAAGAAAATAATGAAATAAGTAGTCTGTGCTAACAGATTGCAATAGACACAAAGGGAAAAAAAACTACTCTGGAGGAGTTTTATCTGTTGGATGTCCCAATGGGCTTTTCCCATTCTATTTTCCCTTTCTTTGTTTAGATGAATGCATTGTGCTTTCTGGTTGAATGCAATCACTGTAAGAGAGATAAATTTTTCCCCCCCTTGTGTGGTTTCATTTACGATAGCGCTGGGACCGATTTCTCTATTAATATATGATTCTCAATCTGTTGACTTTAATGATAGTATTGATTGATGGAGGTTTATTCAGGTGTCTAATTTTGTGGTGCTAATAGAGTGGAACTTACTAGACATCTTCTCCTTCCTTTCCTGATTATATGTAGTTTAGAAAGGAAAGCACTGATGCCCTAAGTAATTATACTCCATACATATTCTATTCTTAAAAGTGACGTTGAAATATGGAATTAGAAATAAAGTGTTTATCCTTTTAACTACTTCTGAGCAAATCTACCCCATTTAAGGAGAAGTGTGGTTCAGTTATTATTTATAAAGGTGACCCCTGGAAATTGGCTTAGAATTTGAAAGCCATCATTCAGCCTTCTAGGGTCAGGAACCAAAGAGCTTTAGCAATGGGAGTTTAAAACAGCATCTCGGTATCTTGATATCCAACTCTCCAGATTTGCATGTCTAATTCATTTAGCCTGTTTAGAAACCCTCAGGCTGTAATAATTATATTAATGATTTGGGAACAAAAGAAATTTCTCCCAGAGATGCATTGTCTATTTGGTGTCAACAAAAATAACATTGAATATCTTCAGTCAAGTTAGCTGGGGTATGATAAAAAAGCACTGCAAAGATGCCATTTGGTGAATATAAAGATGTTTGAATTTTTTAGTAGGCTCCTGTCATTGGAATTTTCTTTGAAAAGAATGCTAGAGGTAGCTCTGTAGTATTGACACTGAGTGAGGGACAAAGATTTTACCAAGTTTTGTAAGAAATGGTGTCAGGGATAATGACCAGGTCAAATATGAGTGGTTTTCTGCTTCTTCTGGGAGAATGGAGAAAGATTTTGAAATCCCATCCAGTTAAAAATCATCTTTGATTTCGTAATCACAATCACAGACCATATTTTCTGAGGAGATAAGTGTCATCACTTTCTCCCTTGTGATTGCACTGTGTAGACCTATGTACCCCAAGAATTATTTTAAACCTTTCATCATTTTCCACATTTGTGTTCAGTGAGGGGCTGAGAAAAAAACTGAGAATGGAAATAATCCTGGTCTTAGACTGGTAAAAGTCTATGCAGTTTATTTTCCATCTCTTTCCAACCATTTGTACCCTTCTACTCACATAAAAAATTCCGTAGATGATTTGGGGAACTGTCAGATACAGGGAAAAGACAATGGGGGAGGAAGGAGGTGGCTGTGTTGTGGCCCAGGTTGGAAATACCAGCTTTTCTGCAGAACTTGGAAATGTAGACAAAGGATGGGCTGCCTCATCCTAGCCATTTCTTATGACCTTATAAAAAACTGACAGTTAAATTTGTCAAGAAGTTGTCAAAACCTACGGTTTCAGCCAAATCACCGTAAAGATACAGCAAGCAAGAACAACCCCAGGTAGCAGGATAGGTTGGGGACTGACCTACTGGAGATCAGTGCAGGAAAAAGGTACCTGGAGGTCGGTCCAGTGGACAGCAGGATGACTCTGAGCCAGCAATGTGTTCCTGTGGCCAAAAGGGTGGTTAGCAGATAGAGAGAGGTTCTTCTCCCCCTCTACTCTGCAC